>DWDX01001886.1:0-16866 GCA_018245675.1 Agara michaeli | reverse complement strand
TTTCTTACGCATGATGGCATGAAATCCATCTGTGTGTAAGTCAGCAAACATCTTTGAGGCACTACAGCACCACGGTATTATATTAGCAGCATCATTTTAAGTATTCAAAATGTTTAACGTTATAAATTTTGTTGCTCTTTTTATTGCAAAGATACCGGATCCTAAATGGCATGTAACTTTAAATATGCCATTTTAAAATGATGCTTTATGGTAACTTATTACATATTTATAATTGAAACGAAATAAACACATCCCAAACGCCTTTATTATCTGATGAAAAGACTTGCATGTGTTTCAATTTCACTATAATAAAAGAGTTTAATTGAGGATTCGTAATTAACATCTCTATTCCATGTCCGCTACTCTTCCGGTACAGTTAAAACTGTTGTGCAATGTCCTAAAATTCTTCCATTGTTTTGTTTATTACAACCGGAATTGAGTAATAAATGTGGTATTGTGCGGGTGGAAACTATCACTGTGAATTACATGTATCATAGCAGGATCATAAGTCAAGAGCCTAAAGCCGTGACGCGTTTGTATACTGCAAATGATTTCGTAGTTTACCAACGTCGAGAGCGATCAAAAAAAAGAAAAGGAAAATCGGTTAAGAAACAGAGAAGAAAAACGTACTATTCTGTTTTGCCTTTACCTATTTATACAGATAGTGATGATTTTTCTAAGCTTCAGTGGCTATACTGAGTTAAGAGAACATATGTATAGACTTTAACGTATACTTCAAATGACTCATGCAATATAGTAATATGTATAATAATTATTATGTGTTAGGTACATGTTTTTTTCTACTTGAATGTCATGAATCCCATGACGTATTGAGTCATTTTGTTGACAATCGTTTTGTTTATAAATTACATACGGCATATAATTGATAAAACACCCATACTAAGAAAATAAAGTGACTTTTATTTTCCATTACCGAAAATCACATTACTAAGGGACGCATAACAGACTAATAAGATGATATAATCAATGAATTATGTAGATTTATTCCGAAATTCGTATAATAAAGGGCTGTCGGTAACGTATTGAGCAAGCGGTATATTAATTTACAGCTATAGCGTTATCGACAGCTCACGTCCTTCGATGCCCACTTGAGCTGCTGGACCGCCGACGTCCACTCGAAAATTACCGAATACACGTTAAAATATAAACAGTTGATTTGTTAATGTTATGATGAGCGTGTCGCAATTCAGTCCCTCCCATCGTCGACCAAATTGACCTTCTGTCAAGGGCATCACATACTAAACCGACGAATTGTATTGTAACAGCAAGCGTTAATTTATTATTTCTGTAAACGCATGACTTCCGCCCTTTGAGCTGTAGGAAGTGATTAAGTGCTGGAGTTTCGATAAAAAATAACAAAGTTTGAACATATTATTCTCACGATTGTACTAACACCCACTAAATTTAGAGTGCGAAGGTAATATGAGCTTTATGTCCTTCCGCGAATGTTCATTTTCTAAACAAACTTGAATGTACAATTTGTACGTAATACATACGAATTGTTACAAAATATAGTATGAAATGCAACGTACCTGTGATATAAGTTAAGGATACATTTTGTTTCTAACGTGAATATAGCTCTCATGTTAATTTGTAATCAGTCTAAATGTGACGGACCATTATTCTCGGTGCGAAATAAGTACGTCGGAGACCGTGTGTGCGTGTTTGTATGTGTGGAAAACATAAACAAACATGTACTAATTAACATTCATTCATATGTGTGGAGACCTTGCGCGATCCATGTGTGCTGCCACGCTTCTTATCACGGATATGTACACTCTTAACGTTAAGAACGGTGTAGTTAAGCATAGCGATTGTATTGTTAAATTGCAATAACTTTTAATATACCTACGTGCCCGTTGAACGAAAAGACACATTTAGTTTAGTATTATGCGCGTAACAAAACGCTCTTTGTTGATTCATTTCAGGTCGCGTAGTACGTATTTACTATTTATCTAAATATTGTAACATACGCAAATTATACAACTACGTGTAATGTTTAATTTTAAAGTCCTCTGGAAGTGTTGTGACCTCTATCGAATAAAAAGCTGGGATCGAGGACACTATATAGGTGCACTGGTAAAACAATTATTATATTCGAGCGCGGTGTTCGCTCTCGGCTATAAAAAACGCTAGTCATAGCGTAGGCGTCGAGACCCATTCATGTCTGTCCAATTCGTAATACACGATAACTACGTATCACGTGTCCGAATTATTCCGCCGATCGGCAACATAACGATTATAAAACAAACAATTTACGTGTTACATAATAAACTGAACTGTCAGCGTATTCTTGACCTACTCCAACTTGTTAATTAATTTTGCTTCATATGCTTAACAAGGTAAAAGTACACACGAGTATGTTTACTTCGCATGCGAACGAATTCATTTGAAACCGCAATCAGTCGTTAAAAATATTTATGTTTCTCTAGTAGATAGTAATTAAATGCGAATATAATACAAAAGTATAGAATGTAGAGTTAGGTAAAGAATGTAGAGTTGGGCAAAGAATAAAGAAAACAATATAATGGGTAAATTATCAACTAATTCATACTTACAATAACTTAACTGGAATGTATTGTATTTGCACTTTAAATTCGAATAAAAATATATTTAATGTGTTCTACATAGTTATGTTAATAGAGACTGGGTGAGATTGATAATACAGCGGAAGCTTTGTACACGATCGATTCAATACATTATTCAATTTCAATCTCACGACCAATCAATGCAATTTGTATCCAACACACTAATGAATACCTTTACATCAAAAGCGTCTAACGACGTCTAATTAAGTATTTAATACTCGTAATTTCTGTTAAAATCACCGTAATAAAATTCCGGATTCTATCATCACTCGTTAATAATTATCTCTAAATACCGGGTGGCATTCTTATAGCTTTAATTTGCATTTTAATTTCTACATAAGAATATTTCTTTCGAAAAATCTCACAAAAATAATCATCGGGTAGAGTAAAGCCGTGAAAAAAATATACATGTATATGTAAAGAAAGAAATACTGTGAAACGCTTTGAAATAAACTCTTTCTTTGTAATCGTCCCTCACACCACTTGTTCTATATTCAAGTAGTTCTCATGCATGAGGCCAACGCGCAAACAGCTGCTACAGTACTTTAATTATTTTTATTGTCCCTTTAATTTGTACTGAATTAAGTGCTTCACATTGGCCTCCTTCCGTCCTACTTTATTTTTATTTAATTAACTTAACTTTGTCTACTATAGAAAAATTATTCTATTAATATTTTACAGAAATAACACGGACGTGTATTATGTGTCGGTAAGTAAACCTACACGGTAATTACATCTGTGTTAAAATTTTCAAAATATGACTAGCAATTGTAACAAGTTTCACTTCTGATGCCTGATGCATTGTTCTTTAATGGTCTCTAAATTTTAACACAACAATATATGTATTAGGGACAGAAATAAATTTGCGGCGTTTCCACATGAAGACCAAGACTGTGCCAGAGAGCTCTATCCTGATAAAACAGTTTAAATATAAACATTATTCAGTCAATTTTGTACATAGCGCGATTACTATAATTGCTGGATTTATAAGGATGTGGTTTTGGAAATACCACGATAAAGGGGATACAATAAACACGGAAATTGTAAATACATATAAGGATAATTTTAAAGTCTAAGCTCTCGAACAATACATGTCAATATTCAGGTACAGGTAGAAGTTCATGTAATGGAGACGCTGCTTGTAACCCGTCACTGAGTAGACTTCGGAGCTACGCTGAGTGTCAGAGGAAGACCACGTCGACAGTATTTCTAGTGCTAGCATTTGCTTTAAGTAAGGTAGTAGAGACGTAAGAGTTCAACATATAATATATATCCCCAGGAATGAGCTATATGAACATACAGAACAACCAGAAGTATTTTCAAAAAATGTGACAGACGATGAATCTCTTTCTGCCCTTGTTTTCGAACAGCAGCTTAAGGTCTATTGCTTTTGTACATAGGAAGAAAGATATCTCCTCTGTTTCTTCACTGGGACCAAATTTTGATTGTACTCTGATCTTATTGCAGTCATAAAATTCTTTCTTCCACGCTAGTCCTATATTTAATATTTACATTTAGCTGAACCATACTATACTTAATGTCCCGATTTACGCTCTCGAGGCTGTTAGGGTCGGCGTAATAAAGGGTAAGTAAGTAAGTGTCAGTGTGAGTGAGACTACAGCTCATACGACTCATTAAGTAGTAGATGATATGATTTATTCATTATATTTAGTTATACTAAAGTGGTATTCTAATCATTAAAAAAATTAGTAGATATCTATGGTTACCAGTTACTATTACGAAAAATTGTTTAACACGTCTAGGAAGCCATTAAACATATCAGTATTGTCAGCATCTTCAATAACGTCTTTTGATAGTGTTATATAATGTACTGATAATATAATAAACTGATTTTATAGTATATTTCAAGGTGTTGGTACGATTTGAAACTAAAATTGTTACAATGTTCCTAAAATTGTGTGTAAAAGATTAGTATTACCATTTTGTGAACATGTGTTTGATGATTTTTAGCTACACATATTAGAAACTTAGATGAAATGTGCACAAAATAAAACATGTAAAAAGCACTGCTATTATCAAATGTACTTTTTAAAATTTTAAGAAATCAATGAGTTATTTACTTATCAATAATAGAAGGGAAATCCCCCTGTAGGGCGTTAGTTAAAGTGATGTGACAATCCGGTACAGTGAAATAAATATTGGTTTTGCTATATGTTAATTGTATTAAAAAGTTAAAAATAAACCTTAGTCGGAAGTTAGCATTATTTTAAATAAAAAAGATGAAATCTCAAAATCTCTGTTTTTTTACCAGCAGAACATAATTTTATTTGTGAATTCTTATAAAAGAGAAAAACAAGTAATGTTATGGTTTTAAACATTTTCCAAAATCTTCGGTATATAACAAATGAATCATAATCCGGAAAATCGCTTTCTGGCAATGTTGTCTATGATGTATACAGCTACAGCTAAATGCCATAGCTATTGTTATTCTTGTAATTGCCTTTCGACAGTCTAGCGAATTATAAAGAATATAACATTTTAGTTAATGTAGTACATGTAGAATTTATGTTACTTTTCATAAATATAAATGCATAATTAGGTATTTTATATTAATCATATTATCTGGATAACGTTTTATAACCTTCGCATTTAATACGACTATTCCAAATACTGCGTTCAGGTGTGGATTTATATAATTTATACTAATTATATTTATGTAATTCATTTAAGTTCAAGGAATTTTGGACACCAACGGAAGCAGCTGCTATCGATATAGTACCACGTTAATATTTCCAATTAGTACAATTTATTATATTGTAGGATGTCCAAATGTATTGAGTTATTCCGATATAGGTTGATGCATGGTATAACAGATGTTATCAAAAACCTCGTTATCTATTCGTTTATCAATCGTTAAATCGCAGCACATAAAAAGTTTATACATATAATTGGCTAGTTATTCATGTTAAAACTTTTAAAACATTAATTGTAGCTTATACAAATTGTATAAGAGTTCAAAAACAAGAAGCCTCTAAATTTAGTTAAGTAACCATGTAAGCTACGAGCCAAGGTCACGAAGTCCTACCTTAGCACGTGCCCGGCACAGCGTGAAGTCGTTCCAGCAAGCTCTTGTTGGTGCTCCCGGACACACAACTGTCTAGCACAGACACCTCGCCGAGTTGCCGCAGTTTCCCCAGCACCAAGACGAGGAGTGCGAGCCGAGTAGCATCCGTTCCAGCCGGTACGGCCACAACACGCCGCGCGTTCAAAACATAGCTCTCACGATACTTCTTTTCAACACACAGACTCGATTTGCAAAATTTATTCATCGCATCCGCCGAAAACACCTATAATTTTGATGAGCTGCACCGAATGTAGGCAAGCTCGATTTATCGCCTGGATCCTCCAATGTTTTCTTTACGCCCGGCACAAATTAGCACCAATAAACTGCGAGAAAAACACCATAAGACGCTAATGTAACTCGACCGCTGCCGGAAAACTCGATTTCACACAATACACACGTGAGTGCGGAGCGAACGCCGGCCACAGTACGCGCTGTAAACAGAAGGAGCGCGGCTCAACAACACGCACACGCTTGTCACCGCCACACATATCGACACACACAGGCGCAACACACTCGGCGCGCGCATTCTCGCTCGCGCCAAAAATAGATATCACATCACCTTCCACCAATCAAACTAAGTCTCCATCACGCCATAACGAGCTCTCATTGGTAGAGACTCCATTGACGGATTACTTGCCATAAGGCAGTTCAATTTGCGATTAACCGAAAGATTTTGATAAAATTTAACAGATATGAAATCGACAGAGACGAAATCATTGATAAGACGCTGTAAATTTAATTGATTACACGATTAACAATGATATATTATATGATACAGAAATATTCGTTGCGAATGTATAGTCGTAAAATTCGTTAGGAACGTCTCTACCTAAAGGTAGCGTAAAGCTAACGTATAAGACAACAATTTTTTGTTGATCCTTCTACACTCTGCTTACAATTATTACACTATAGATCCTGTTCATAAGTTTTCAATTTCTTGTTAATTCTTTGTTTTGCATTTTTTTTTTAATGATAAATGTGTAATAGCTATTTTATTTACATTCTAAGCATTTGTATTATTTTTTATTTAAAATAATAAATTCGGTCGTCCTGGCCAAATAAAACGTTTCTTTAAATAATGCTTACAGATGTAGATACATTTTCATTTACAGTGCGGCCAAGTTTCATGTCACTGTAAATTAGAGAGTCGTTCGTCGGTTCTGAAAGAGCATTGCACTTATTGAAGCGCGACTTCTACCACCTATAAGCTTTATCCGGAACTTGGGGGATATTTTAACGAGTAAGCTACATGTAAGTATATAAACTAAATCAAGTAATTGGACTTATTAGGAAATAAAGATATATTATATGTAAACTGTAAATCGTATCTGTAACTAGATATAGATATATTATTTTACAATAAGTTAGACTGGCGTTTGACAGCGTTTCTAGCTCGATGGGAAAACTAGATGCATTCTAAAATGAATCGCGCAGCCTAGAAAATTTGTCAAGGAATATTACGCCTTAGTTTAGAATTACCTTTCTCATTTGTCCATTTTCTACGCAATATTATTATTTATATTATATTCCGAAAGTTCTTGCGACTGAACTGAAAAAAATACTTTACTGAAAAAAGGAAATCATTTGTGTTTCATATGTCCTTAAATTTTTTTCAAGCCAGCCTCCTGTTTGCTAACTTTTAAAGAACATTACACTAGAATGGTATAGGCGAGTTTATATTTGACTAATTTTCATGTTATTGATATGATGCACAAATAAAGGTTATCACATATAGACCTGGTGAAGATTAAAATGGAATACTGTAGTAAAATGCGCGTACAAACGAAGCGGCGATTTATTTGTATAATATGCATGTCGATTTTCAATGTTGATAAAAAGTCAAATGTACATCAAAAATTACATACATACAGTCATGCCTATAACCCACAGGTGTCGACAGAGTCGAACATCCATTCAAGGTCAGTCAATGTCATACATATAAATATATTTTACGAGATGCGGGCCCCTCACAGTTATGAATTTTTGAGCAAATAAATTTAAAAACTTGTGATTTTACCAATTATTTTCCAATAAACTGTAGAAAACTCACACACCACGTAGTTTTGTAGAATCTTTATATTTCTCGTAGAGCTTCGTAGAGCATATTGCAATAATTGTGACGAAATTTATTTTATATAAAGCTTCAGATATGTATTATATAAAGCTTCAAATCAATAGATATTTATAAGAAATATTACTCGAGTTTTTTTATTCATTGTTTTTTAGTTTTTGAATGATACAAAGCTTGTGACAGTGAAGTAACAATATTATTTTATTGACAAATTGAATAAAAAGTAATATTAAAGAGATTTAGTCGTTAATATGATCATTGCAATACGGAAGGACGTCGTAGTCATAAATATTAGTATTATGCATATGCTTCGCTGCCAGTTTATTTATGACTAAGTCTATTTCTTGTTGAGACTGTATGTTTTATTTCATCCTTGAGTCAGCCATTAGAATTGTCTTCTCATTTTTTGTATGTATTCCACTCCGTATTGTATAATCACGACGAACATAAAACGTTAATTTTATTCTCGTTCTATATTGTAAGCTACGTAACAACTTTAAATAAAACATGTCTTCAATCTAACATTTTCACTGAAAATATGTCATCTTTATTCTAGAAAAATAGTAGCTGCCGATTTCAAATCGAAGATACCTCTAGACATCTGAAATTCTATCTCTAATACAAAGCAAATCAATATTTTGCATTTATATGGAGTAAAGGTGTAATAACGCTTTACCGTTTTTGAAATTGTACCACTTTTGGATTAGTAGTTTATTACAGTAAACAAATATGTCGGTCCTTATAGCATTTATGAAAACAGAGATGAAATATTTGCTATTCCCCGTTTATGGCGGCTAGCTTAATGGATCAACCAAAAAATGCGAATTGTCATATATGTATATCTTTTCCACTTAAAGTTAATCTTATAATCCTTATGACTATTGAAGTAGTGTGGTATATTCGTTACTGAAGTTAAATAATGTATCTATTAAAAAATTAAAAGAAGTAAATTAGAAATATCTGTTAAGTTACAGAAGAAAATATCATGAGGAAATATGCGCGCGCACCTCCTAGTTTTCCCTAATGTTCTCTTTGAAGTATAGCAGTGACGTGGATGTTCAATGTGAAGTCTGTCAACTCGAAATTGATCAGCGTGCTAGACTACGTCCTTGGACCCTTTGAAAAGCACCGAATCCAACAATGGAAGTATAGAAGAGTTCGAAAAAAGTAAAAGAACAAAACTCGTATTATTAATAAGGCAAGGATTTATAACATCCTATGATTTAGCGCGCGAGGTGGACAAACAAAGGCGCGTCCATTGCGACGGAAATGTCACGTCTCGCAATAAGATAACGTAGCTAAGTGACAAGTTTAATCCTATTAGCGATTAGTATAGCCCACCTTGGTCCAGGACGATCTAGTGAAATAGGCCTACAGCAAAATGTGTGGCAACGTTCAACTTGAAAACTTATAGCTGTTTTAATTAATCATACATTAGTCTCGGTGGCCATTGAGAATATATTACTATTATTATATTATTTTTCACTGGCGCGTTGATACAGCGGTTAGTGATTGTTGGGCCGGAGATTGTACGTTCAAGTTATTAGTAATATTTCTTTTCTGTGCGGTTGTAAAACTATGTAAATACTCGCAAGTATATATTTAGAAATGTCCAATATGTAGCTTATAGGTTGTGTAAGCCAGGTATTAGGCTATAAGATGAACGTGTTAGGTTTCGAACCCCAAATTCCCAGAGTGGTAAGTTTATTATATTTAAATATGACCGTTCTAGTAGCTAAGAGCATTGATCAATCCGTACTTAGAGAACAATCAAATGGTTCAAATTTTATTATTACACTTTTATACCATATACAAAGTTAAGTAGCCTAACATACATATTTTTTAATTTTAATTAGGTTAAAGTATTCGGAAACCAATTATTTCGTCGTTATAGATAAACTATGGCCTGTGATAAGAGCCACAAAACGCTATTAAAATAACTCAAGATAGATAATAATTATTCGTTTTTATTATTTACCAAACTTAACCAACTAAGTTTTATTTTCTAATGATTTTTTATTTCTCAAAACATGATATATAACCAACCAATATTAATATTCTTCTTCACCGTCGAAAAACGTAGAGTTAACACATAGACAAAGGAAGTAGAGATTGATGTAAAATGTCCAACCGTGTTCTTGTCTATGGGCATTCTTTCGAGAAATGACGCCATCAACGACTACGAATCTGCTTATTTACTACACTAATTTATAACTGTGTCTCCTGAAGTAATCAAATGTGTAAAAGTGCGGCGTTATGTCAACAAGAGACGCCCCATGCTTGACATATTGACAGGACAAAGAGATCGCATGCGGTCGCAATAAATTTATCTACCGCGTCGCTATGTTCCGCAAGACGACATTAGAATACCATTGATACGATTTTTAGTCAATTAAAATTTTCAATCAAAATGAGTAGCATCGACATATTGCTGTACTCTTAAAAAGGAATAGAGTCACACATTAAGACATCCATTAAACAATTACCATCTATATTTTATCAGAACTTTCTGCCTCGTAAAACGTAATGTATGTACCTATAATTAGACTTCACAACAGATAAACCACTTTCGTTGAAAATCATTTCAATCCGAAGGGAAAAGACTTTTAATAATGAAGTTGCTTGCATTATGACATCAAATAATTATATTACTTGGTTTCATGCCAAATCCGATATAACACTACAGATTAGATAATGTCACTCGCACTTCAGATACAACCTTACAACCTTACATTGGTAAGGTGAGTTAAGTAGATAATAACTTATATAGTATGTGCAATGAAATCGGTATCTTTCAATATTACCGATAACTGATCATTTGGTACCCTGATACAATAAAGACAATTAAAGTACTTAGTAGCACGGAATTCTTGTATAAAAACGTATAGATTTAAACCTTAGAACGCTGTACTTTTTATGCTACTAAGCAAACACCCGGTAGAGGGAAATACAATATGTGAAAATAAACAAACAGAGTAAGTAGAGTCAATATACTTACTGATAAATGAAATATAGCACCTTGCAGTTGTATTATATTTTTTATGGTTTTCCTCTTCGAATACGTTAAATATGTTAAAAAAAACTACAAATACATTTTTCGAATACAAACGAATATTTCAAACAAATAAATGAATAGTAACAAAATACCAAATCTTAGTTTTCTAACGTTAAACGCCTGTCACTACAAAGCGCCCTCTGTATCCCGTATCGTTCACATGTCACTGGTGAAATTGATGTCCTTTGTCTCGCGGTGTAAATCTACGTCCGAGAAGGGGAACTTTCCGCGTCTATTAGGCGCTTGTCCCTATTACGGCGGCTGGCGAACCATAATTCATTAATTTAAGTATGCATAATCCTGTTTAATTATTTTAAAATTTTTAATCTACTCACCTTATAAATTAAGTCGGTGTACCAATCCCTATACGCAGATTGTATTAACATTATATTAATAGAAACAGCTGATCTGTAGATGTCGAAAAATATTGGCGTATTACTATGCTATATCTATTCGGAATAATGGATAATGAGCGCCGGTTAAGTGATATAAAATCGTGAACTAAAAACACTAGAACAAATTTCTCATAACGTTTTGTAAACAGCAAAGTAATTATAGCAAATATCTATGTTCAAAATACAACTGACACATATCGATGAGGTAAAAACAAATTTTGCAGCCAATGTCTTAAACATCTTTTCATGACTGAAAGTATGGCTACACGTGTTACGTATGATAATGGCTAGACATTAAGATTATTTATTTATGGTTTTGAAAATATAAATGAGCACATGACACTTCTGACTAATGAACGTAGGCAACGGTGATCTGTACAAATTATTTTGGTAATTGATTTTTAAATTTAGATACATTCGATATTTGGTCATAAGGTGACTTTTATTTCGTATAAAAATAAAATATGTATGTAGGACAATCGATTTATCACTATCGCTAGATAAAATGTAGGTAAATATTATGCTTGTACTTGAAACCATCTAATGTAAAGAAACGAGATGCAATAATAATTTCATGTAAAACTAAAAATAAATATATTGTTAAGATAAATTAGGAAACTTCTTCATTTCCTGTCACTGTCACATATAATTATTGTTGCGGCAAGTAAACCTAAAAAGTGATTTAAATCAAGATTTTTTATTTTGCAAAATATTTCGGCTGTGTAAAAGTATTTACTACCTACATAAATAAACTAACCATAAACTTTATAAATGTATAACTTTATAATATGCCATGGAGCTTAGAACTTCGTGGGTTAAATAAAAAGAAGCAAGTGTTTTAAAAGAAACAATCAACACACATTTTTGAATACATTAATTGCACCTGATGTAAATTTGGCTCTTCACACAGACAAAAAAGAAAAGGAATAAGAATATTATATAGAAGCATATGAACACAATTGTGTAATTACTAACCATCCGAGGAAATTCGCATACGTTTGTTAAAAATAAGCAGACCAAAAATCCTTGGGCAGCGGTTGCTTACGCATAGATTAAGTAGAGGGAAGGAGGGAGTTCATATTTACTTTATTAAAGCTACATTGCAAACTTCACCTTGCTGGTATACACTGCTCTCTAACGTTCCTTTGTTTAATAACTTCTTATTTAAATGTCCAAGTTTCCAAATATCACCTTTTGTTTGGAATGTATTCTCGTACACTAACGATGTAAAAATATTTCTTAGCTCCTCGCAGAAGATGGATAAGAGCTTCCATACAAAACTATTATACAGAAATGTTTTAACAGGATCGGTCGACAGTTTCAGTTAAACATATTAATAGTATTTCTTTGTTTTCTTGTATAATACACTTAGAAGTAAGAAAATTGATACACCAACATATGGATAGACTTAAAACGCGATAAAATTCAATTTTCAGCCGAGACTCGAGCTCGCTTCCCTCACTCTGAAAAAATTCTCTTCAGTATTTCTAGAGAAGGACAAGCTTTCTTCTAAGACCAAAATAGTCGTATAAATATATTTTATTTAGTAAATAGTTTTATAGACGTTATAGTGATTACAGTAATCAATTTTATATCATCGCATAAATCTCAGGAAACGCTTTAATTATAGTTAGATGTGTACACAAGTATCAAACACAATAGGTGGTGCTAGTATTTTTAAATTATGGTAATTTAAAGCCAATCTGAACACACTAGGTTCAATAAAAAACATCCGCAATCAACAATGTATAGAGAGTGATGTCTCACCTATATACCAGCAACGACTACTGTCATTTTAAACCTTATATGCACAAAAATAACGTTGAATATGAAGTATCATCTTTATATATGACTACCTAATCGTACCGGTTACGTATAGGCGTTGTTATGTACTCGCATTTTTTTTATTACAACCTCGATGTGATATTGTACATATTATTAAGGTTATCTAATCCTATGTTATTATAAGTCTTCTATTTGCAATACTCATTACTCGTATACTTATAATAAAATTTTCCAGTACTTTTTTTAAATTGGCTTATCTTTTTGCCTGCTCAATGTCTTCAAGTGATTTCGGATGACTTATTTGTGAACGGGTAATATCGTTTATATTTCATTTCACCACACTAATCCACTGTCGACCGAACCTCTCTTCCTTGCTTTACGACTCTCGAATTTTAAATCGCCTTCTTTATACACAGCGTACGTCCGACGTTGGTATAATTCAACAGAGATTTATGCAGTACAGTGACTTGACAAGTCAAGTCCTATTAGCCCATGGATTATATGCTAAAAATAATTCCCCGATGATTAAATATGTATTATCATAAGAATTATTGCATCCCGCCGATGTCCACTGTGTGACATAGAATTTTACCTAATGATATTTAAAAAAAATGTAGGTAAGTACGCTCTAAGTTCCTTAACGTACCTGTTATTATCCCGCAGATTATAAAAAAACGAATGGAATGAAGAAAAAATAAAAATTAATATGAGTAAATTTCGAGTGTTATGCCTACGAGCGCATATTTAGCAGGATTGTTAGCTGACGAAACCTTGGCATTTAAGGTGAATAAAAAGACGACACTAAGCATTCACTGCTTACCATTTATAAAACGACTTATTAAACACTCAGTACCCACTAAGAGAATTTTAAAAATGTCGAATATAATCCAATAAGCCATATAATTATGAACATACCTATACTTCATACTTATTTATATTATTGCTAAACGTCCTTGTAATTTCTCATAAAAATTGCAGTGCACCAACTCTGGAACAAATAATAAGCAGATTATATTGTTTTCGTCAATTTTATAGTCTTGATTCTCCTACGTATAATTATTATTATTATTGAGAATTAAACTCAGACTTATTACAGTTATAACCCATTGTTTAAGGAACAGTGTGACTGAACATAATTTTACATTATATTTACGTAAGTGACGAAGGTTATCTATTATTGAGTAAGGATTAAAAATCCGACAGCGGTCACGACCTTCCACAACAGGTAAATTTGAACCGGAACTAAAACATGTGTAGGTAAATGTACAATAAGACCCAATTGAGTCAAAGGGTTCAATACGTTATGAAAAGGCAATCAAATAATTACCACGTAAATTCAAATTAGTTTGATTTTCTATCAGAGAACCGTCAAGAATACGATAGTACCTTGGAGAACTTTGAAAAAGGAACAACTTGGAACACCTTAATAACTCGGCACTTTACAGACATACATTTATTATGATCAGACACAGAACATACAAATGTGGTCATCACGCAAATGTTTGTCTTGGATGGGAATCAAACCCAGACCAAACTCAGACCTCCGGTTTTCCAGTCAGGGTTTCTAACCACACGACCACGAGGCCAGTTAAAATTTCTTGGTATTGAAATTATAATTTTAAGCAAAAGTGAATATAAACTGTACCATAAAACGTGTGCGTCTCCCCTCCATCTTCGGCTGTGAGAATTCCAAAATATATTGTACCTAGGTACATATAATACTTTGCTGCAATTAATACAAAAGCCCAATTAATACACCTGCATCATGTCGTTACAATACGGTATTACGCTAAAGGATGCTACAACTTGAAATTGCTAAAGTCCACCTCATGTCATAAGTGGACCTTATTTATCTTCGTAAACGTCAGAATGCGCTAACGAAATGATTGTTTACAATATTGCGGTCAGTAGTGACTTACGCTATATCAGTGATGACTAAAAGGATTCTGCCCACGAGTTGGAAGGACCAAGCTTAAAGGCAACAGGTTGCGGCCGTGACTCAATCCTTCGATGATGTAATGCTTCGTAATTGATTCGATGATTCGCTCCCACACGTACAATATGCGAATAGTGTTTTCATATGCAAACACGAGATTTATCGATAGCATAAAGATGCTAATCAAATTTTCATTGTTGATTTCTGCAAGTGCTTCCTAGGATTGCTAAATTTTAAGAAAAGTACAGAAAAACAGCACTGAACAAACACGAAACGAAAAGCCTTTTTGTTATATGCTTATAATATTACATCTAGGGTAGTGTTTTTTATTATTTAACGTAAGCGTTTATTTTACGGTAAAAAATTGCGGAGTTTCATAAAGATTGTTATAATTCATTTACATTTAATTCCCTTCCAAAACTTTTTATAAGTAGTTTACAAATTCGTTCATTACGTAACAGCGGTTAAGTATTGAATCGCTAAAATCAATGACACGAATCAGTCGGGATTGGTTGATTTACGCAGCAATATAATATGTATTTTTGATAGTCATACAATCATCGACATTGCCAACAGAAGCGTCTATACCGTCGCGACCGCAACTCGCGACGTCACGCGCCGCGCGTAATCCATGACGTGCAAAGCCGATTCACAACTCTGCCAAACCAAGTGACATAGAAAGTGATTTATCTCGCTTCTTGCTCTAATAATTAGCAATACTAGCGTTATTATTTGAGTTTCAGTATCAAACAATATGATTGACCTTGAAACGAACCGCTTATGTGTAGTATACAACAATAATATGTTTTCATTTTTGCATGCTTTGTGAACTGCTTACGCAGTTTAAAATTATTGCTAGCGTAGCATCTATTTCAGGCTTTAAGCTTCCATATCAGCTTTATTCTCTATAGTAGAGAGATACATAAAACTGAACCGCGTATCCTCAAGAATGACATCGACAGTAAAAATCCTTTTTTTCTATTTGCATGGAAAAAGCAGATTATGCGTATTTTGGGCCAATTCATCATCAAGCCTTTGCGACCTAGTTCGCCATTGGACACAGATATTGTTTCAGACGAAAAAGTGTAACGGCAATTGCGTATTAGCAGAGTGCACACGCCTTAAAGAAGATTAGATAGAACTCTAAAATATATTGGTTTTGTCAAAATGTTTGCCATTACCGTTATAACAAATGATAGAAACATTGTATTTAATTTTCTAAAATCAAAAATACGTGCCAGTATCCGATTTGAAAATACATGAAGTGCGAGGCTTATTTATAAAATTCATAACTAACACGACATTTTACTTAATAATAATTAAAGCGAATTGATCATTGAACCTTTTTTAAGCTTTAACAAACGAATATAAAAAAATCTAAATAACTGTAGGTATACGTAATGTACAAAGCCTAATTCTTTATCATTTTTTGTATGTTCAGTTTTTGCTAATGCATTAGATCATATTTAATTTTGTTATTCGGTCAAACGTAATCAAATAATCCTTTCATGGTAGGTAAGTATGCGACCTGACGTATGCAGATTTAACTTTTCATATCTAATTAAAAATTACCTCTAATTAGGTACCTTGAGCTG
The DNA here is from genome assembly GCA_018245675.1 of Agara michaeli. NCBI lineage: Eukaryota > Metazoa > Arthropoda > Insecta > Lepidoptera > Hesperiidae > Agara > Agara michaeli. Next base: position 335 of record DWDX01001886.1, on the reverse strand, counting down.
ACTATGATGTTTCAAGTTTAAGTAATGTTACGGACTATGCTAGACTTCGTCAGGCTTCCCAAAAGTTTACGGACAAAATATACGAAACACTTAATTTGTAGTTTTGTAATTTCATATTAGTTTTCAAAACAGTTATGTAATAGTATTAAAGTGACTAGGAGTAACGTAACATCACGCCTGTAATCCCTTAAGGGGTAGGCAGAGGAGTGTAGTACCCTACACCCCCACAATTCACCAGTTACGTTTAAGTCCCACAAAGGAATAGGTGGTGAGCCTATTGCCATGCACCGGGCACACATCCAGACTCTGAGTCACTGCTAGAAATTCTAAATTAG
>DWDX01001885.1:0-16868 GCA_018245675.1 Agara michaeli | reverse complement strand
AGTCTGGATGTGTGCCCGATGCATGGCAATAGGCTCACCACCTATTCCATTGTGAGACTTAAACGTAACTGGTGAAACGTGGGGGCGTACTACACTCCTCTGCCTACCCCTTAGGGGATTACAGGCGTGATGTTACGTTAACATGAATAGAATTAAATGTTATCGGTATACCGACCGATGCAGGCCTGGCCGTCCTCGCTGGGCTCGTAGCCCGCGTCGCAGTCGCAGGCGTACCCGCCGTCGGTGTTGATGCACACGCCGGGCGCGCAGCGCTCGCCGCCGCCCGCCGCGCACTCGTCCACGTCCTCGCACGCGTCCGCCGCGTCGTGCGGCGCGCTCGTGCGCTTGTAACCTGAACCGATCGCGTCGTGAGCTCGGAACGTCCTCGGACGTAAACTGTCATCTAATTCTAATGAGATAATACGTTCTGTCACAGGCACCGTGGTATGACGTCGTTTTCGTAATCCGTACCGGACGATCGTAATACGATAAGCGTATTTTGAATATAATGAAGGACTACGAATGGTAGTTTTTAAATGATCGTTACCTGTCTACCACCAGGCAAACGGCAATAGTTCAATAGATCAGCAAAGTCGATTAGATAGAAGACTGACCCGCGGGGCACTTGCAAATGTAGGAGCCGACGACGTTCTCGCAGGCGTGCGGGCAGGGCGCGGGCGCGGCGGCGCACTCGTCCACGTCGCGGCAGTGCGCGCCGTCGGCCGCCAGCGCGTAGCCGAAGGGGCACGTGCAGCGGAACGAACCCGCCGTGTTGTGGCAGCGGAACGAGCACGCCGCGCGCCCCTCCGCGCACTCGTCGATGTCCACGCACGTCTAGAACGAGCCTTACTTTAACTATCAAAGTATCATTTTCGATATAAATAAAAAGAAATTACATTACACGATGATCGATTTTACTTATTAATTATAATATCCGGATCTGCCGTCCGCGACCTTGACCGTACCGATAGACAATGTTACTACGGGAAAATTGTTTTATTTTCCATCAATATTAAACTAAAACTAAAAGTAAAATAAAAAAAACAGACTTTATGTTAAAATGTTCTTTGTCAGTTTCATCGATAATCTCGACCGACCTGTTCGGGCCCCTGCGTGAAGCCGTAATTGCACGTGCACTCGTATCCTCCCGGCGTGTTGGTGCACGTTCCGTTCCCGCAGATGCGCGGGTCGGTGGCGCACTCGTCGGCGTCCTCGCAGGCCAGCCCGCCCGCGTCCAGCACGTAGCCCGCGGGACACTCGCACCGGAACGACCCGTCCGTATTGACGCACCGCCCGCCGCGGCACACGTCCGGACGGACTTTACATTCGTCTAAATCCTTGAAATAAAATGTACGTATTTATTTCAACGTATTAAAAGCGTTCAATACGCTCTAAGATTAGTGATGTAAGTGACATGTACCTGAGTTAAATTCGGTCTGCCCATTCCACCTTGACAGATTCTCAAGAATTCGGCGGAATCTGGAGTTGGGCAACGTTCGCAATACCTGCCCCAGGCGGCACCTGCAGCACGACGTTTGGAATAAAATACTACAATAAGCACAGATCCAGGCGGGAATAAAAACGACATGCTTTTATACAATGTGTATTTACAAAGAAATGCATCAGTTTTCATCTTTGGAAAATTGTCAGCTAAAATAACGCATATCTCATACCAAGTTTTACTATATGATTTGAGATAATATATACGCCTTACAGTGGATGGGACTCATAAGACAGGTAGGGATTAATTAAAATATTATCTATATTGTATATAACCTTCGGAACAGCAACAGTCCGGTCTGCCGAGCTGCAGCGGCCGGGCCTTGTGGCAGCGGCCGCTCTCCCACTCGTCGTAGCAAAGTTCCTTCCTCTCGTCGACGCAGATTGCCGCGGCCTTGTCGAACCGCCAGCCCGAGGGGCAGTCGCAGCGGTACCTGCACAATTTGACAATAACATACCGCTCATCGATTAGAAGGAAATCATTATAGTTAACTACATTAGATCAATCGGGCATCAGCAACAAAACCAGACTTAAAAAGTCCCCGGTAACTACACGCTATAAAAGAACGATGTCAAAATATATAATACTAAAACTATAGCTAATAGCAAATATAGAGTTGCGGTTTTGCGAGTTTTGAAAAATTGACGGAGAGAGAGACAGAACCGTTCGAAATGAAAACCATCATGGTTTAAAGAATGCCTATAACCATAAATATTTTTATTTGATGAGTGAGATGAGGCAACACGGTGTTGGTAGTTTACAATCTCACCCGCCATTAAAGTTGTGGCACTCGCCGCCCGCGCACACGTACGGCAGCTCCTTGCACTCGTCGCGGTCCACGCAGCGGCGCCCCGCCAGCCGCCAGCCCGCGCCGCACGAACACTCGAACCTAATTTACAAGCAATCTTTACGTAGCAAAATGAATTATCTTATTTCCTAAATACCTAGATACATTTCTTTAGTATCAACAAGTATTGGCTTTACAGATTTCTGAGCAGATTAGCGATCTTTGTGATTTCAGCCGGCCGAGTATACTGCATATTTACAAAAAAATTGAGAAAATCCTCTGCGTCTTCGAATACAGCGTGCGGCAACTCTGGACCACTCCTGAATAAATTACGATTATCTAAGGATCTCTAAAAAAGAGAAACGAACTATTTCGTTGAAAACAGTCACGTAACAGATCTTGCCCTCTTAGCTCAGTCTACAAGTCGAAATAACGACTAATGAATTCGATATCTGTTGCGCAATAAAGTAAGGCGCACCCTCCGTTGGTGTTGGTGCAGGAGGGCGAGCCGTCGCGGCCGCACGGCGCCGGCACCTCCGTGCACTCGTCCACGTCGCGGCAGTTGCGGCCGTCGCCCGTGAGCGCGTACCCGCCGGCGCACTCGCAGCGGAACGAGCCCGCCGTGTTGCGGCAGCGCCCGTTGCGGCACACCATGCCGCCCTCGCGGCACTCGTTTATGTCTGCGCAAACGATGCCACTCGTCGGTAATACCGTCGACGCTTCTTATGGGGTCGCAGGAGCCATTAGATTAGATCAGATAAAGTTTCCATTTCCTACCTTTACAATATTATAAAATAACCCTCGTAAATTCACTCCCGGACTAGCAATGCTAAAGCCGAGCAATAGTACATCTACTAATAATCCGTATTCATGCGTAGGCCTATGCACTTAAAAAACAAGAGCACTAATAAATAACTATTGTCACCGTTTTTACCATTGCAAAAATGTACACTATTAGCTATAAATTATTTTAACTCTAATAAGATTCGAACTACGGTTTGTATAATGAGATTATTTCTTAAATGAGAAATAAAAAACGCGTAGATTGAAACGCAGATACCGATGCAGTCGTTGTTGGCGCCGGGCTTGAACCCCTCGTCGCAGTGGCACACGTAGGAGCCGGGCCGGTTCTCGCACGTGCCGTTGCGGCACAGCGGCCGCGGCCGCGAGCACTCGTCCACGTCGCGGCACGCGTTCTCCCGCAGCGCGTACCCCGGCTGGCACTCGCACCTGACGACGCACGCGGACACAAGTGTTACATTACGCAAACATCGCCGTTAATGGCTACATTATATTAGCCGTAGAGCAGCGGTCTTTACTAAAAAACAAAAGGATAAAGTAGACGACGTTTGCATTATTTATCTTATAAAAGATTTACTAGTGAGAACGGTAGCATCTTACGCAGTCGCGGTAGCGTCGGAATACGAAGAGAGCAACGGGACTAACCGATAGGAGCCGACGGTGTTCCTGCACTCGCCGTGCTCGCAGAGGCGCTGGTCGGCGCACTCGTCCACGTCCTCGCACTCGTCGAGCGCGGCGGTGAGGCGGTAGCCGGCGGGGCAGCGGCACTCGAAGGCGCCGGGCAGGTTGACGCACTGCGCCAGGCCGCGGCACGGCGAGCGGCGCAGCGCGCACTCGTCGATGTCGCGGCACAGGTGCGACGTGTTGTCGTGCTCGTATCTATCGGCGAAAGGAGTTACTGTGCTCGTTTATCTCACGCATACAAAACAGTCCATATACTCTCAAGTCCTATATAAAACTAAATTGTATATCTAAGCCAAATAAACCTTTATTTTCTTATATTCAAAATTCTGGTCTGTCCGCTTTGAACTTTAAAATATTAAATTTGTATTCAATGCACTTACATTGAAAAGTTTCAAAGTGTCGAATATAACTTTTAGCTCTTCACACTGTTCTGGTTTGTAAAAACAAAATAAAAGCTCGGTCGCCCGAGTAGCATAAGAAAGAAACTTGTGCAGAAACCGATATCAATATGGATTCGGTTAGGACTTACCCGTGATCGCACCCACACTGGAAACCAGTCGGGGTGTCGTGACAGCTCCCAGGCTTGCACAGCTGCGGCATGATGTCGCACTCATTGATCGGACGAGTCTCGTTCGTCATCGGGTTGATGTACTCTCCAGGTTTCTCCCCGCACAGAGCCATGTGCTCTTGAGAGCCCTTGTCGGGACAAGCCTCGCAAGGAGCCCCCCAGGCCTTGCCCACGGAGCAACAGCAGAGATATTTGGTTTGCGGAACTCCAACCGCCGCAGTGCAGCGACCCGTGTCCGGATCCCAGTCCATGTAGCATTGACGTTGGCGCACGTCTACGCATTCCTCTGCAAAATAAAAGTTGACAATACTCCACTGTACATACATACATATTTAATTATAAGACATACACAGTGCGACATACGAAGCTTTCTGAGATGAACTTGTTTAAGCTTTCAGCACTTTTGGATTCCTCGCGTCGGCGATGCCATCGGAACACACATATGTAAAGAAGTACAAACACCAATTGGACAGAGCAGATAATTAAATGAATGTTTGTGATGCGCAACGGAGCGCCGTACTCACTGCCGTTGGGCATGGCGACGTATCCCTCGGGGCAGAGGCAGACGTAGGAGCCGGGCAGGTTGCGGCACACGCCGGGCCCGCACGTGTCGGGCGCGGCGCACTCGTCCTCGTCCTCGCAGCGCGGCGCGTCGCGCGCCAGGCGCCAGCCCGGCCCGCACGTGCACACGAACGAGCCGAACGTGTTGGTGCACGTGCCGTGCGCGCACAGCGCCGGGTGCTGCGCGCACTCGTCGATGTCGGCCAGCGTCACCACGTACGACGGCTGCGCGCACACGGACCGACCGATATACCTCACGCGGTGAATACTTTAACGTTTTTATAATATAGGGATAATATGTTGCTTGTAAAATAATGGATACGTCGAAATAAAATTATGAGAGGAATGGTTGTCAAATGAATAAAGCATAATTATTCATAACTGTATTATGCGCCTAGACTTAATTACAATTCTCACCGGTTCTAGAACGGGCTGGTAACCGGACCCACCCGGGCACAGTTGGCGATAAGCTTCCGAACCCGGCTCGGGGCACAGGTCGCAGTAGTTGCCCCAAGCGGCACCTATAACGTTTTGTATGAAGATAGTTAAAGGGCTGGAGAGCGACATCGGCTAATTTTTTTCGCGAAAAAATCCTAATCAGTTTCAAGATTTGAAGCGTATGGTAGAAAAGGAGGACATAAAAAAATATTTTTGTAACAATCAAGTTTGGACAGATTGACTTTGGACGTCTCTCAATACATAGGTAATTACAACACTCGTGGTCACTGACCGACGGAGCAGCAGCACGCCGCCATGGTGCCGTCTTCGGAGAGCTCGTCACCTTCATGACAATGTTCGGTGCCCGAGCGGAGGTCCACTTTGCCGTAGCAGCGTGCTTTGCGAGAATCTGTCCGATAAACAGTTGTGCTATATAACCTGAAGCTTGCGAAATTACACTATCATGTTATTATTGCAATTCACTCTCGTAGATTCACGCTTTGATTATCTGGGCTTTGGATACCGACATTTCCTAGTACACAGTTTGATTTTTTATCATATAGCGAAACTTAATAGTTTTAAACATAATCTACGTGTCTATGTAGATATGCAGTATTGACGAACCGTAGCACGCGGTGCCGTCGGACACGAGGTCGTAGTTGGGCGGGCAGCGGCACACGTACGAGCCCTGCGTGTTGACGCACGTGCCGTACTGGCACGACTGCGGCGACTTGCACTCGTCCACGTCCGTGCAGTTGAAGCCAGGCATCACTGCACGCAACGCCGACACGCACATGATATATATAACAAAAATACACGACTATATATGGGGAATAAAAATAACGTTTGTTAATAACCGACAATTAAGTCTTATTAATAACACTTCGATTTACACAACGAAGAGAATACATGTTTCTCTGATGACAATAATACAATTTGGATCCTTCCAAAAGGTACACGAGAGAAAGAAGTTTTTGTTAGACTGTGATAATACGGAGCGGGACGGCAAGACTCACAGTCGTCGACGCTGTCCGACTGGTATCCCTTGTCGCAGATGCACTTGAACATGCCGTACGTGTTGACGCAGCGCCCGAACACGCACACGTTGTCGAACGTCGCGCACTCGTCCATGTCTGAGATTATAACAATAATGTATCATATATTATGTTTTTACTAGACTAATTTACTCAATCAATCCATTATTCTTAATAGCAAAAAACTTGCGATCTGTAATAAAAAGTAGCTGATAAAAAGTAACGTAGTTAACTTGGTTGCAGTACATTTATTACTTACTTCTTTCTACCTTTAATAGTATTGTATGTTTAATTGAATTAAAAATAATAAAAAATGTAACGTGCGTACCGAGACACGAGCGGCCATCTTGTGACTTGGTGAAGCCGACGTCGCAGTCGCACTCGTACCCGCCGGGCGTGTTGGAGCAGTGCCCGTTCTCGCACAGCGTGGGGTCGTTGCCGCACTCGTCGATATCCACGCACGAGTAACTGACAGATCAAATATTTTTAATTAAACATTCAAATTAAACAAAAAATGATTATTAATTGACATTTAACTCGTGGACTGCGCACGGACCTTCATACGGATTGAAAATAAATCGCAATTTACAGTGAACGCACAATGCCGCGGAGGTCCCGGCGATGGTTGTTACAATTTGTCTGGAATATATTTGTACCAATTTAGATCGTGATCGGCGCGAACGGCGCGTGTACACACCCGTCTCCCTTGTAGCCGGTGTCGCAGAGGCACACGAAGGAGCCGTCGGTGTTGCGGCAGGTGGCGCGCGGGTGGCAGCCGCCGTTGTTGGTGAGGCACTCGTCCACGTCCTCGCACTCCGAGCCGTCGCCGCGCCAGCCGTCGCGGCAGCGACATTGGAACGAGCCCTGCGCCAACCCGTCGCTCGTAAAAACGATGTCACTAGTTTACCGCACGATTACAAATAGTTACACTCACGGGTAAATTGATACAATCGGCTGAAGGATGACAGTCGCAGGTGCCCAGCTCGCACTCGTCGTCGTCCGTGCACGCGGGGCCCTGCTCCGGCTTCACGCTGTAGCCGTCCGGGCAGCGGCACACGAAGCTGCCGATCGTATTGCGGCACTCGCCGGCGCCGCAGAGATCCGCAATCTGAAGATGTCAATAGTATATACTTGCGGGTTCCATAGAAATAAATAGATGTTTCGGAATATCCCCAATGAGTCCGCATCTATACTCTCATAATTGCCTCGATAAAAAAGCTATTAACGAAATACTCGTAATTATTTGATCTAACTAAAATTAATTCATATAATCAACTATCAAAATGTCCCACAATCATGTCCCCGTATGCACGACCAGTAAAGCAAACGAAGATAGTGCTCGTCCAAAACACCAAAAAGTGAAAACTACATATAATGTAGGGTAAGTTGAGAAGGTGCGAATAGCTACATCGGCACACTCGTCGATGTCGATGCAGGTGGGCTTGCTGGCGTCGGGCGAGGGCAGCAGCCCGTCGCCGCAGAGGCAGCGGTAGCCGCCGGGCGTGTTGCGGCACACGCCGCCGCCGCACGCGCGCGCGCCGCCCGCGCACTCGTCCACGTCGCGGCACGTGCGCCCGTCCGCGCGCAGGTGCCAGCCCTCGCTGGGGGACACGTATTATACATACGTGGAACGTAGGGCCACGTGTTCATATAGGAGCGGATAAAGCATGATATATTGTCAGGTCGCTCATTTAAAATTTCAAATCTAAAAACCAATTCTTAACGAAGGTTAAATCTTAGTAAAGATATATGTATTCAAAAATGGATATGATAATTACTGCCCACAAGGTACTGGTCATTTATTTTATGAACTCACTTGCACTTGCAGTGATAGGAGCCGGGTGTGTTAATGCACCGGTGCTGACAACGAGACGCGTCCTCGGAGCACTCGTCGATGTCCTCGCAGTGAGACTTCACCGTGGACTGCGCGTACCCCTCGTCGCATACGCACTGGTACGTGCCCATCAGATTCTCGCAAGCACCATTACTGCATATGCCTTGTAGACACGAGACCACGACGGTATTTATCATAGTCAAAATATCAACACATGGTTATTCTACAAAAAGAAATTTGCTCATTGCACCCGATCAAGTGCACTCTATTTTTTAATAGTTTTGGACAAAAGAGATGTCAAAACCGGATCGTATATACCGACCGGAGGTGATGGAACACTCGTCGATGTCCTTGCAGGAGAGGCGGTCGGGCGCCAGCTCCATGCCGACGCCGCACTCGCAGCGGAAGGAGCCGGGCGCGTTGACGCAGCGCCCGCCGCGGCACAGCGCGCGATTCTCCGCGCACTCGTCGATGTCTGGCCAAACATTACAACGTCGATTTATCTCATAACCTGTCGCTCAATGTTAACAGTGATATTATTCAAATCGAAGGTCTCGACGAGATCGCGATCGATATAGTCGAGGCAGGCGTGAAGTATATCCAATAAAGTGGTAGTACGCACCTACACAGACTTTGGTGAGCTCGTCGGTGACGTAGCCGGGGCGGCAGTGGCACGTGAAGCCGCCCTCCGTGTTGCGGCACTCGCCCGCGCCGCACACCTCGTCCACGATCTCGCACTCGTTCACGTCCACGCATGTGTGGTTCTTCGAATCCTGGCAATGAAGGAATATTTAAACACCTTTTCGCATAAATGAGATGATTAACTGATATGCTATTGAAATGAGGCAACGTTACGGAACGATTTCATCGACATTTCTCTCGTTTTACTGGAATTCTTAACACTGTAATGCGAAATATTTTCTCATTTTAAGTATTATGACAATTTATCGGATTGTATTAATCACCTTCTCATATCCCGGGAAGCAGTCGCACGTGAAGCTTCCCAACATGTTCTTGCACCGGCCGTGTCCGCACAGACCCGGAAAAGCGGCGCACTCATTGATCTCCATCTGGCCGGGCACCAGCCCTCCCGAGCCGGGAGGCCAGCCGCCCGCGGAGCCGTTCCCCCACGGCGTCCCGGTGCCCGCGTCCCAAGGCCCGAGCTCCCCGCCGGGTCCGGTTTGGCTCCACACGTCCGTGTCGTTGCTGCCGCCGGGATACGGTCGGTCCCACGTGCCCACCGGGCCGTTCACTTCTGATATGCAGAGGTTGCGGTAGGCATCCGTACCTGATAGTTACAATCGTGTCGCCATCAGCTATCCGTCCATCAGCTATTCGTATTATGTTGTTACTAATCCGTACGAATCATAGAAATTGAATTTTAACTTGTACGGACCTAACACAATAATGATGGAGCTACCTTTCTTGGGGCAGGGTTCGCAGCGGCCGTCGCCCCAAGCCTTGCCGAGCGAGGAGCAGCAGCAGACCGCCCGGAACACCTCCACCTGCAGCGGGCTGGAGCAGCGCCCGCCGATGTAGTCCGTGTAGCAGTACTCGCGACGGGTGTCCACGCAGCGGTGACCTGCGAGTCGGCGATGACCCGTATCGTAAAGCAATCTATATCGTATCCTAATCGAACGTTCGTACTGTTCGTAACCCTTACCGAACACTAATAATAAAGGGTAAATCCTGATTGAAAAATTAAAAGTCGAACGAAATACCGATTACATTATCGTCGTATCATTTTAAAATGAAAAATAAGGTGTCGTTAATAAACGTAGTCAACGATAGTCAATGGATTTCCAGCGAGTACGACGAACGATGAGGTAACCGAGACGATCGCGCGCGAGGGTGGTGCGCACCGGTGCCGTCGAGCGTGAGCCCGTGCGGGCACTCGCAGCGGTAGGAGCCGTCCGTGTTGACGCACGCGCCGCCCACGCACAGCTCGGGGTCCAGCGCGCACTCGTCCACGTCGCGGCACGTCGCGCCGTCCAGCTGTAACGACATGCCGCTATCATTTTATATTACATATCATGAATTCACTTAATATCTATTTATATACGCTTGTACCTACTTGTCATGTGGCAATTGTAGCAAATTTGGAATAACACAGAGAAGCGGTGCGGTACCTTAGCGAACCCTTTCTCGCAGGGGCAGTGGTCGATCTCGCAGGGCTCGCAGGGCGACCCCCAGGCGAGCCCCACGCTGCAGCAGCACTCCTGGCGCAGCAGCGTGCGCGGCGCCGCTGCCTCGCACTGCCCGTCCACCACGCGCCGCCAGCACGAGCCGCGTCGGTTGTCTGCCGACACACCGCCTTACAGTCGAACGCTCTCTACCGCTTCCTCGATGCGGGCTCGACGGGCGTCGGATATAACGTTTTTTAATGCGGTCTTTTCCGATACAGTATAGTGCTACTTATGATTATAAATAGAAGTAGTCGCTTAGCACGTCACAATAAACAAAATCTCAAAACGTTATTCGAGCTTCAGAACAATATTAGCCAATAGCGACGACTACTAGACAAACAAAAGTTTAAAATGGTTCATATTGTATTATAACTGACCGACGCAGTGCTGCGCGGTGGCATCCAACACGAACCCGTGCTCGCACTCACACTCGTAGCTGCCGTGCGTGTTGATGCATCGGCCGTTGTCGCATGGATTAGATTGTTCTGAAAAAATCCAACCTAACCTTCTTTTACCGTTCAATAAACAGGTATAATCACTTGGTCGTCATCAATCTTACTGTTATCGATTAAAATAATAAACATTCGTTATTAATAAATACTATAAGTAGACAACTCTAAGGTTTCCGACTTTAAGATATCTGACTATATAATTTAGTAAATATATTTTCTTGACCGTCATATATCTCACATTTTGTGATCTAAGATTTGTTTTACGAGCTGCAATGCTGAGATTTAAATCATACAATTATAACTAATATTCCCGTTAAATAGATTATTACGATGTTAAAAAATTGTTATTTTTAAATTAATGATTATTTGATTAAGCAGTGCAGTGATCTGATTGCGTGATATATGCAAGTATCAACTGAAGGCGGTTTATTGTTTTAGATAGAACATTCATATATTTCATTGGAAAGGTAACAATCGTAATGGACGTACTGTATACGATTTTCGTAAATTTCGTCGGAAATTTAAAAATTACAATGGATGCGTAAGCTAATTAAATTCGCTTAGTATTCATGAGTGTTTTCGAAATAGACAGTATGACTCGCGTGGAGCTCGGGTAGCGTCGAAATGAAGGCTCGCGGACCGTCTCGGTAGTTAGGATGCCGATGCATGGGTCAGTGCGGTGGCGGACGCGGTTCACACAAAGGTAGATAACCTGCGGGCGCGCGGGACAGGGGCGGGACGTCGCCGCGCTCGTTATCCTTTTCGATGAAAATGACCTCACCCTCGCACTCGTCGATGTCGCGGCAGATCTGCTCGTCGGGCTCGTGGCGCGTGCCGCCCGGACACACGCACGCGAAGCTGCCCGGCGTGTTGCGGCACTGGCCGCCCGTGCAGTACTGCAACACGCAACGTAGCGCTAGCGAGACACTTGCCGCATTCACTAGTTGTTTTAGTGATAATAATATCCGTCCACTCATATCGAGTTAAAATTTCACAACTATAAGATCGTACCGTAAAGCTAATACAAATGTAATTTACCGACTGGTGCATGTCGCACTCGTCGATGTCCCTGCAGATGCCGTCGGCGTCGGGATGATAGCCGGGGTCGCATATACACTTGTATCCCGGCTCCAAGTTCTCGCAAGTCCCGTGAGGACAGATGCCGGGAATCATGGTGCATTCGTTGATGTCCACTCCGCCGTTGTCCTTGCTGGAGCCTTCGGGACAGAGGATGTCGTATTCCTTCGTGCCGGCTTTGGGGCAAGGTTTACACGACACGCCCCAACCTAGATGTAAACCTAATAAAAAAAGCATTTTATTAAAATATTGAATTTCATTAGATAGTTTTCGATTCGGGGCTCCAAAGGCCCCAGTAAGACTCCAAGTATTACCGCTTATTATAATCGTTTCGTAGCTAACCTTTACTAGAACTGCAGCAGCATTGTGACCTCGTCACCGGAGTCGTGCCGGGGCCGGTGCAATGATCCTCTTCGTATTTTTCGTAACAGAGATCCTGCACTTCGTCTGAAAACGACACAAAAGACACATATGACACTTGGAAAATCAATTGAGACACCTAAATATCGTAAGAGATAATCGTCGTTCGGATTTGATTTCGAAACATCCGCGTAATTATTCTTACAATGTCGCATAGAATAAGGATATGTGTATCGCCGACCAGCACGCGTGAGAGCGGGAGGGTCGCGCGCGGCACGCACCGAGGCAGGTCCGGCCGTCGTTGCTGAGCGAGAAGCCGGGCAGGCACTCGCAGCGGAAGGAGCCGGGCGCGTTGTGGCAGCGGCCGTTGCGGCACACGCGCAGCTCGGCGCACTCGTCCACGTCCACGCAGGCGGCGCGGTCGGGCGTGGGCCGGTAGCCCGCCTCGCACACGCACTGGAACGAGCCCTCGCCGTTCACGCACCGCCCGCCCTGCACCGCCGCGCGCGAGATCGCATTAGTATTTTACGAACGCATAGTAGCCGTCGGTAATAAAAACAATTTCATGGAGACGACGTGAAGCATTATCTACCTGGCAGAGGTCGCGGTCGGCGCACTCGTCGACGTCGGCGCAGTAGCCGCCCGCGGAGCTGGCGAAGCCGGGCTCGCACTGGCACTCGTAGCCGCCGGGCGTGTTGCGGCAGCGGCCGCGCCGGCACACGCGCGGGTTGTCGCCGCACTCGTCCACGTCGCGGCACGCCTGCCCCGTGTCCGTGGGCTCGTAGCCCGGGTTGCAGCGGCACTCGTATCTGTTTGCACGCCGCGTTCGCATTTACCGCACCCGTTACTGACACTAACTTGCAGAATCAATAACGCGACTTTATATTATCATTACAATCTGCTCTTTGCACCTAACGCTCGAGTCGATATGGTCGGACTCACCCTCCGTCGATATTGGTGCACACTCCGTTGGTACACATTCCTCCGTTGGTCATTTCGCATTCGTTTTTATCGCTGCAGCGCAAACCGTTTTCTACCGGATCAAATCCGGGTGGACATCTGAGTAATAGAAAAATCACATATGATTTATACTCACTTATCTATTGCTTTCTAAAACAGAGAGTTAATTACATTATTTTTGTACTGATTGAAAATAAATTTGTGCTCGGATGATGGAAAATTCTATTTAGTATTGTGCCCGTCTTGTGTACCAGAGGCTTCTTGTTTCAATAAAGCTTCAATAAATAAATTGCAATAGGAAATATCAGCAATTTTGGAATATCCAATACATTAATGTACCGAGATTTAGTTTCTGATAAGTTAGGATTAAGCATAATTTCAAATATACAATAAGTAAACCTAAAAAATTACTTTATAAATCGAAAGCAATTTGGAACCCGAAATATAAGCGAACAAAATTGTTCCTGGACTTAAAGAGGCGAATGAGATTGACAGTGTGCAGCAGTGGGAAGCGCGACCTGCACTCGAAGCCGCCGGGCTTGTTGACGCAGTGGCCCCCGCGGCAGTACTGCAGCGCGCACTCGTCGATGTCGATGCACGTGGGGTTGCCGTCCTGCTCCGCCGCCTCCGCGCCGTCCCAGCACTCGCACTGGTACCTGCCGCACCACACACTTGTCACAGCACGCCTAGTACCATCCAAGCTACACATTGCTGCTCTAAAATAAACGTAGACGTCAACGTACTGAAGCATGTTGCTCCCATCCAAACATACTTATGACATTTTTTTCTCTTTCAATAAGGTCCAAACAAACATGTACCTAATGTTTCCCTGTAAGAAAATGTTCATTAATTTCTCATTAGTGGTTTCCTTAATAGTAAGGAAGCGTGTCTACTCTATTCTCAGAACATATTACAACAAAAACAGAATGTAACAATACTCACCCAATATCTTTGTCAATGCAGTCGCCCAGGCCGCAGATACCGGTCCGCAGCATGCACTCGTTGATTTTAGCGATGGGGGCGGGCTCCAGGACTCTGCCGCCGTCGACACCGCCGGTGGTGTCATTCCGCCGCCAGTCGGGGGGTATGATACCGCCGCCTCCGCAAAGATGTGTCCATTCCGCTGCATGTATCAATTTGAATGTACAATAAACAGTAATCACTGTCTTGCGGCCGTTAAACGACCACAACGACCGCTCGGGCCATCCTTCTGTATTATACGTCAAGAGCTACGAGTCGCCGTCTGGTCCTTACAGCGAATTGCGAATAAATAGCATACATATCGGAGTAGCGTGTATTTATGTAGTTTTAATCTTAAAAGTTGGATATGTGTGATGTCGGTGTGGCTTTGTCAACGACTAGAGCAGACGCACCGGCGCCGCGCGGCGGGCACGGCGCGCACAGCTCGCCCCAGGCGCGGCCGATGTTGTATCCGCAGCAGCAGTCTCGGTTGGACAGCGCCATCGGCAGCCGCTCGGCGCACTCGCCCGTCTCGCCCAGGTACGCGTAGCAGCCGCCCACGCGCCCGTCTGCGACGTTGAACGGCGAACGATAACGACGCGGCTCGAGAAGAACTCCGCGATTAACATGCAGTGTTAGACCACAAAAGAAGAAGAAGGAAAAACATATCAATAGATAATGCGGCGCATTCGGTATGCAGCATATACATCTTTGACCAAATCCACCTAAAATTATCAGCGAATATGATCAAATGCAAAGTTCAAAACGCAAGTAATAAAGAAGGTTATGCGATGTACCTATGCAAATCTTCTTATCTGGACTCGGGATGAAGTGAGGATTGCAGAGACAGTAGTAATCCCCTTCGGTGTTAACGCACTTCCCGTTCTGGAATTTAATAGGTCAATTTTCATTGCTCCTGTTAATTCGATTTCTTTAAACGTGTCCAATATGAGGACCGAAAAGTTCACTACATAAAAAGTATTGCATGCAGCTCGCGACATGCCCACCAAATGTATTTCAACGACATGTTGGACTGCTTACCTTATTATTATTACAATCTCATATCATTGTGACATTCATGCACTATGCTTTTCAGCGGTACTCACGGGACAAATGTCGGGGTCCTCGCACTCGTCGATGTCCTCGCAGTTGTTGGAGACGCGGTGGCGGCGCTGGCCGGGGGGGCACTCGCACGCGAACGACCCCACGGAGTTCACGCAGCGTCCCCCCTCGCACAGACCGGGCACCGCCGCGCACTCGTCTATGTCCTGCGAAAATGACAAAGTCCTTAACATGTATTCAATCACAATGTCGACAATTAAACGCTCCAATTGACAAGATGTTGATTATCTCATGACTTGAAAACTATTAATATCAACAATCTGAACAAGAAATCTTCTAAGCGCTTACCTCTTACAAATCATATTCCGAACATGAATAGACACACTGTTAATGTACTTAACAAAGCGAATTTAATAGTGTTTTTCACTCACTTGGCACTCCTTAGTGGCCAGGTTCCTGAGGTGTCCCGGAGGACAGTCCAAGTCGCCGCAGCGCTCGCAGGGATGCCCCCAGGCCACGCCCACCGTGGCGCAGCACAGCTGCTTCGTGCACACCACGCCCTCCAGCGCGCCCGTGCACAAGGCGCCTCGCGTGTCCGTATAACATGGACCTGAGAAATTTCATGATAGACCTCAAAACGAAACATTTTACTTTTACCTATCATCAACACACTAAGGAGCCGTTAAACTCTACCTAGACACAATAAACTTGTATGAAAGAGTCGTAACATGCATCATCCCACCCTAATGTAGAGATATTTGGTCTAGAGACTCACCCGTCCGCCTGTCGATTTCACACCTGGTTCCCGAGAGGCCGTGGAAGCACACGCATCTATCCGGCGCTATGCACCGGCCGCCGTGCAGGCACGGCTCTCGACATATCGCTGTAACGTTAACGATAATAATAATTTGAAGACGTCATTCTTCAAACATAAACTGTGTTTATTTTAATATGCCTATAAAAGTGACAGCGTTCTCAGCAATGTCAGCAAAGCACATGAAAGAACGTTCTACAGAAAAGGTTTCTGCAAAACACGAAATTTGTCCAGAAAATAAAGTACTTATTTAATGGTTTAGTTGAATTGAACGTGTTTTATTTAACAGGACCCAGTGCGATATAATAGTGTGAACAGTAGTGCCTCTATGTAATGGATGATGGCGAAGTCAGTTTCGTCACAATTGGATAGCGCGGCGCCATACTCCATTTCAAAAATAGAATACATAAAAAACCAATACTCACGCTCGGTACAGAACTCGCCGCTCCAGCCGGGGGCGCAGGCGCAGGTGCCATTGGTGCAGGTGCCACCGTTCATGCAGATACGTCTGCAGCCGCCGCGAGTTCGAGCTGCCAGTCAATATACGAATAGATATTACGTCATATAATATTAGTATCGCAGGACCCCCTCGCACAGGACCATCCGATATTTAGTGTACCTACATTAATGGGGTGTATAAAAAAGGAATAATACAAGCAATCTCACCGGGGTAAGGATAGCGGCCGCCGCCGGGAGCGCACGAAGGCGCTTCGATGCCGCCCGGACAGCGGCACATGTTGGGCGCTATGCAGTCGCCGGGCCCTCCGCAGTCTGGACGGCATATTGCTG
>DWDX01001884.1:0-16870 GCA_018245675.1 Agara michaeli | reverse complement strand
ACACAATGGGCGGACTTAATGCCTGGTGGCATTCTCTACCAGTCGACCATGCTGGTGGTGAGCAATTGGTGGGAGGCATTTTATATAAATGAAATACATAATGTATATACACACATACAGCAACATATATAATATATACATACATACATAAATATTCAAATATATACACACAAATAAACAAATATATATACTTGTATAATAAAAACTGTTGAAAGAAGAAAATAATCATTTTAAGAGAGTAAGTTTATGGTAATGCTTACGGACCGTTCTCTTGAAAGCGGCTTTAGAGAGGGCTTATTTAATTTCAACGGGCAGGGCGTTGCAGAGCAGTGTAGCCTGAGATGTAAAAGAATTGTTGAAACAGATGTTGATCGATGGAATATCCGTATTTAAATTATCAGAAGATGTTAATACTCTATTGTGGGTAGTGTAACGACCGATAATGAAACATTTTCTTTACGTAAGAGAAGTGAGATCACTTAAAATAGAGTATACAAGGAATAGAATTCTAAAATTACGCCCTTGACGAATAGGCAGCCATTTTAGTAGCTGCCTGTAATATGAGATATGGTTCAATCTAGGGGCCTAGCCGTTGGTGTCGTCGTCAACGAAATCGATGCCAATTATTGTAGCTAGTGTAAAATAATGCACAGAAGTTCTGGTGCAAATTAAAATGAACCGAACTCGTCTGCGTCCTAGATAAGTAGATAGCACTTTTAAATATCATTAGCAGGTTATAATAAAGTGGCATAAATATTATGGAAAAAAAACTTTCTGTGTAAAAAGAAAAACGTAACATCACGCTTGAATTCAGGCAGGCAGTAGGCAGAGGAGGCAGAGGCAGGCAGAGGAGTGTAAAAAGATTCTCACAAAAGGCATTTAATAGCGCTGCCGGAACTACTGGACTAGAAGAAACACCTTAATATTCTGATGCATATGTTGATATATGAAAAAAGGCTGCGCTTAACATTGTAGCTTACGAGTAGAAAACTAATACAGTTGTTGATTTATTTATAAACGAAGACATCGTATTCTGAAAGGTTTTTAAAACACGTAATTTTTACAGGTAAGTATACCGCGAGTGTGTAAAAGTTCATTTATAGTTTTTTTCGATCACTTTGGCATCTTTTCACTAAGTACGCAGAATTTCCATGTTCATAGTTTTAATTGAAAGTAATAAGTGTGTTATAAAGTATCAACGCAACAAACACTGTTGTTTATTATTTTTCTTAAAATAAAAATTAAAACATTCACTCACTGCACAAGTAGTAAGTATGCACTGACTCAAAATTGATCCTCAACCTATACTTTTTTGCGTTATACCTCTCTCGATATCCAAAATTGACTCCGTGCAACGTTAAAAAATTGCTACGTATTCCTTTCCAGTGTATATTTATTAAATAAATAATCAGTAATATGCACTATCCACACTAGCGCCACTCTGACAAATAAAGGAACCTTGATTTTCATACCTTTCGGTAGTCAGTGAACACCTTTCCGGGCCAACACTTCACCCGATAAAATACAAGTATGGTGTTTCCTCCTATGTCTTCCTACTTCTACCACATTCACTCCATACTCACATGGTATATGACATGATGTCAATGAAAAACCGTATATCAAATATTAGTATGCGTATGCAGGGCACCGAACCGGAAGACCAAGAAACACTGGAGTGATCGTTTGACACACATTTTTGCAGTTTAGAAAAGATTCCTTTACATCGGTCGGTCAAACTGCAACTACGGTTAACGGAAACTCGGCAATATTTCCGTCACCAAAACGTGGAATAAACAAATTTTCAAATCAACATTTCTTCCATTCCTCCAACAGAGTGACGTGTGTAGACAAACATTTGTAGTTTCGTATGCAGTGACCGTTAAAAATGTATGCAAAGAATGTTTTTGGAAAGTCGTTTTTAATTATTGTATTTATCGAAATGGACGATAACGAATGTTTTCTAACTCAGCATTATTACTATATTTCTATACGAGTAAAACGGAAGATAATATAAGCACCAATATATATTTTACTCATGTCTCCAAACAACGACAAGAAATAAAACCACCTAATTTATTTAGAAAAGCATGTTCCTCTATTATTGAAGACCGACTGAAGGTATCCGAAAGTATAATTTTATAATGGATATAAGCCTTGCACGGCTATTTCACATTCATTTGAAAACGGACATTTATAAAACGTACTCTTAGTCCTGGACGTCCGTGTCATAACACAAAAATGAATATCTGCAGAGCTGAAGCGTGGCTATAGTGGAATATTAATAACCCCGCTCGTACGCGCCCACGGCATTATTGCATTTGCAATATTTTGACTGTTAAAATACAAAATACAACTATACATACATACATACATACATAACATCACGCCAGGTCCCTAACGGGGTAGGCAGAGAGCACCAATTATACATCGACAGAAATAAAACATTATCCATAAACCAATACAATTTTATATTGCAAAACGGTAATTAATTTTCGACCCGACGCTGTACAAAAAATGACAAAAGAAATCCTATCTGCAAAGTTGAGCACGGTCGCCCGGGGCGACGTATTTCTGATGTAGCAGAAAACGGTCACAATAAAGTCAAAGTAGCGGGACTGCAGCACGATATCTTAAAGAATTAACATGATGCTTATCAATGGAAACATCGATAACAACAATACGCTACAGACTGTGCTTCTTAGTAAACGAATAAGGGATGTATCGTTGTGTGCTTTGTGTCCCGTGAGACCGATCGGCCACTTCGGGTACGGAGCCTCCTAACGGCGCGGGCTGGCAGAGCGTGTAATGGCAAATTTCTTATTACACAATACGTATAACGCTGTGAACACAGGGATACAGAAAGCAAACAGGTTCCAACGATTTGTTTACGTAAACGTTTACCATTACATAAGGCTCAATGCACTAATTGTTACCGCACCGGCCGACGGTGGCTCCGTCGTAGCTCGGGCGGTGCGATTCTGAGAAAGTGCTTTCGGTGTAAAGCTAATTTGATCATTGGTATACTCGTGTAAGTTCTATCGACCTATCAAATTTATGAAAAATAGCTGTCCATATTGGTGAAACTTCGTTCGCAGAGGCTTCAAATTATTCAATACGATCTCTATACATAAATTATTCAATACAATAATGTAATGGAATTTTCTGCGACATATTTCGATTTATGTTAATTTTTCCTCACTGCGTCACAGTATAAGTTCCGGTCACAAAAGGCAGCCATCGCTAGTTGAGGGACGGAGATGTCCCATCGTCCCAGACTACGTCGATGCTGGGCCACTTGGTCTGCAGGCAGGTCAACATAGGATCGGTGGTGGCCGCACGCATGGGACACTCGAGCATTGCAGCGCGGCCCGTGCGATATGTCACTCGGCCGGCAGGATTACTACGTGCCAACCCATTGTAGTGATGAAGAGTAAATGTGTCAGGTGCTCCATGCTCACTCCCAGGAAAAAATTCATCCATAAAAGCGCTTAGTAATATTATTCCTAGGTTCTCAGAATCTAGTTTTCGTCTCATTAACTCAACATACTCAGGCTCACTAACTAGGTCGGCGGCACAGAGGACATCCTGCAGAGCCGCCGACGGGATGAAGTTGTTGCCTTCCGGATCAAATGATCTGAATATTCGCTCGGCCGATTCCCCCACTGTCTCCGGTGCTGCTAATCTCCGTTCTAAGGAGAATAATACAGTCAGGTGCGTCTCCGATGCAAGCACCCAAACTGGGTGTTTTGGATTCTTATAAAAGGAGCCTACAGTACAGTATTGCATATGTTCCATAATGGTAAGGAACCCAATATCATTCTGTCTTTCGATTCCTCTCAACCGTAACCCCCCCACAACCTGCTCGTGGTCCCACACGTGGGCCACTGCCCTTCCCGTCAACATTAAATTGATCAGTCCTTGTGAACCGTAGCCATATGTAGAATGTATCAATGGGTCGGACAACTCAGCTAATTCTGCCTCGACCGTATCCACTCCCTTACTAAGAATGACACTATACAACAATAGTAGAACACCATACTTGTCCTTCAATATACGAATGTTTCTTGTATAAAATGCTTCCACTTCTGACAATGCCTGAAAAGAATGCACCTCAATACGGCGATGGAACTGGTCAATGTTATCACATGATTGTTCATCCACACTAAGACTGATACCGCTGCTGGTCTCTGCGTCCGAATCATTCTTACGGTACACGGCCACATTGTACTTAGAAGCTAGGCACTGGCTTATTATAGTACATACGGCCCTAACCAGTAGAGAATTACACTTCTCGGATGTTAAGTCTTGCAGGCTGTGTCCTGGTGTTTCAGATAAGAGAATCTTAAGCAGGAAGCTCTGCACGGGCGCGATGGCCGCGCACGGTCCGCCTTCCTGCTGTATGAGCGCGCTGGGTTCGTCAGGACTAAACTGAAATCCTTGCGCCCAACGTCGAAAAACGTCTTCTTTTACATTATCGCCCCACAACAACCGCCGCGTGCTGGCCAGCTCGCGCTCCAACCTTGCTGTCCCGGCACTCATATTATTTATAATCGTTATTGTTATATTGGAACTACTGCTTTCGTCCTCGTTCAATCCGTTCAACATTTGCTTGTGGGATTACGCCACCTGTAAGTAGCGATAAAAAAGAATAATATGCGATGACGGGTTAATATGATCGACAGCGGCCATACCGGTCAATTCTCTATCGAATTAATTCAAGCAAATCTACATGTACAAAAAGGCTATAACCACGTAGTTGATACTCACAACGATTATGAAGCACATATTAACTTTCCACATCTGATCACTATTTACTTCTTTGCACGTACAGATTAACTATGTATGTCGTCAATAATGGCATTATTTTATATCTATATATTGATATTTAAAACTTTTCCAAAGAAAAAAAGAAAAGCTTACGACATAAAGGCTGCCATTTTTAGAAAAATAGCAACATTTATTAAATTGTCAGTTTGTGTATCTGTGGATAAATTACAGATTATAAATAGTTTATGTATTTTATTTTTATAAAAGCTATGCAAAAAATCGTTACTTAGTTATAAAACTTATATTTAATTTAGTATTCAACCGGATACTATTCCTAAAAATCTAAGCAAATACAGCATCAGTTTGCAGAAAAATATAACATATTAATCATCTACCTTCAAAAGGAAATTTTTATCATGTTTTACATATTGAAAGCACTTCGAAAAAGATATTATTTTAATGATTCGTTTCGTGAAATAAGCATGACGATTAATTGCAATTTTCAGATCGTTTCGTATGTGGTCTTTGTCTATTGGCGAATAAAACAAGTTAATTTGTTTACTGTCATGTTAATCTGCAATTAATTTCATTTACTCTGTGGTGTGCATTTTGCTGTCAGTTTACATCACAGTGAAGTCTGGTATCATGCCATATGTCATATCAGTTACGGTTGGTCAGTGATGGATATGGGACGGTGACATTATCTTTAGTTTTTATTCGACTTCATTTTGTGTTTCGCATATGATTTTCTTTTATTATAGTAGACAGTTAGACTTATAAAATATGTTTTTGTACTTGTAGTATTATACCGACGTTGGTGTTTATAGTTAAGCGTATTTTGTTGTTTATTTCGACATAATGAAGGTGGGCATACCTGGTTGGAAGCGTCGGGCGGCGCTCAACGTTGCAGGTCAGTGCATTCTCTTTTGTCATATTCAAGTATTTTGTCTGTTTTGTATATTTCAACTTATTACATATTTAATAAATGTGATTTTTTTTGTTATATTTCGAAATGTTAACAAACTGATCGAGGTCAACAAAATTACTTACAAAAGTAATGATCACTTGATCAATGTAGGTACCTTTTTCTTTACCAATAAAATAAGTAAATTTTCTGATTTCAAATGAGATTTTTTTTTAATATTAAATGGTATGTTTCTGTTTCCTACTACTTGGTGCATTTTGGCTGGAGATTGTTGAGAAATTAACACCTGTTGCCTCATATAATATTAGATTGTATATTCTTAGGAATACTTTGCCAAATTACCTTTGTGTCTAGTAAATGATTTAAGTGATGGGTGTTGTGCTTTTAATCTTGTTAATGACACATAGAATAATGAGCTGTTCACATTCACTTCAATGGGCGTCATTTGAAACACAGCCATTGGACATTTTGTTTCAATATTAAATACAACATAGGTTACACAGTTTCTCATATTGTTAACATCGGTTGGACATATATTCAGTTAATTACTTCAAACGTACATACAATGATAATTAACACAACATAGACATGCAGTATTACTCATGTTGTTTATTATTTATAATTTATCTACATATTTCAGAATCTACAGAATTTTCTTAAATGTTCCATAATGAACAGTAATGGCAACTTGAGGATTGGATTTGGATTTAAATTTGATTACCCAATCTTCTGACGGGATCTCCTGGCCCAATGAAGTAGACGAGTACTTCTCAAACTCCATTAACTAGATATTATCAAATTTTACTCATACGGATGTCTAATGTTTGTTAGTAACTAATTGAATATATTTTGAAGAGTGATATCATGACACCGAAGCAGTTTATGATTTTCGGGGTTTCTAAACAGGTTTGATCGCTTGAAGACATTAAACATATTCAGCCCAGATTATTTTTTATAATAACAATATATTTTGTGGGCCAATTTGGACACCACAAGTACCAGTTTGGGAGTTAGTGACCAATATGTTTTTGCCATTATGTTCCAAACTTGTACTTTATAAGAATGTTTCAGAATCTGAATGTACAATGTATATATTTAGGCCTAGATATAGTTAAGATTAAGATTTATAGTCGTCGATCTTGTCTGATTGTCACTCTTGAAAATTATTGTTACGGTACAGGGCATTTCATTGTATATTTAAAAAATAAAATCTAAGGTCTGATCTTACTTCGATCATAATGATTTTTCAAGATGACGGTTCGATCTCGAAGTATGAAATCCCAGTCGATAAACAAACATACATATGTGTACAAATATTTGTCCCGGCGCGGAATCAAACCCACAACTCCCGTTTCAGTGGGTAGGGTATTGAGAACAATTGCTCGACATTCGCGGTGTTGCGAGCAAGTGTGGCAGCGCCGCACGCCCCGCACGCCCCCTCTCGGTTGGAAAGCGCTTTGTTTTTGCGTATTAACACTTTCCTTTGCGCTTCGACGTTACGTTGCTACGGTTACTATCTACGACTGACATGCACCGAGAACATTTTGAAAGGTCTACCTACAGAACTAGTGATGTTTCGGATATCCGTATCCGCATGCAGGGATATCCCAGGAAAAAGCAGGATCCGTATTCGTCACTTTTCTCGCGGATATGTTACGCTACTTACTTACTTACGTTAATCTTTTACCTTATTAATTTTCAATTGACAGGATGAAAAGCTATATAAAGTTGATTAGGTAGAATTAAAAAACTATTAAATTTTATTCAGAGTATTTTTTATTTCTTAAAATCAAGTATTTGGCACCTTTATATTGCAAATATTTATCGTAGTGAGTTACCATACCAATCAATAGTATGTAACTCAAAGACAATAACTAAATCAACTATCTTAATAATGAGATCAATATCATATAGAGAATACAAAACAAAGATCCGTGTCCGCGGATATCGACACCAAATCTCCGTATTCAGATCGGTGTTCGCGGATATACATTTTTAACGATCCGGCACATCACCAGCCAGGACAAACATTTGTGTGATAAACACATTTGTTCGTTTATAAGTATTATGTAGTATGTATGTATGTATGTATGTATGTAAGCTACTAGCTGTCTGATCACGTGATCACCATCGTACAGGCTCGGCCTCGTTTGGGATCAGACGTCTGTGTGCGAGGATGTCCCAAGACATTATTATGATGGTAATAATGAAAACAATCACTGAAGTACCGCGCTAAATTCGATCGGCGATTCGTCTCAGATAAATGCTTCTTCATCATAATACCGTGACGATGTTGTTCATACCATAACGATCATGTTCAGTAACGATCGTTCGACTGCGTCGCCCGTAAGCACCGTGCTTGTCGCGTCCTTCGTCCAGGATGTCGAGGTGCCATCGGTAGGTAGCGCGTGTTGCACCGGAGCCCACGGGTGGGGTCGCGCTCGCCGGCCGCACCGCGCCTCACCGATCGATAGCGGGCAGGTGGCGGGTGGCTTGCGCGTGATTCTCGCCTCCCCCGATCCCTCCTCGGCCTTTCGCCCTCCCGCCACACGCGAAAACATCTCGCTTTCGCTTCAATGGATTATTATACAAATAAGTATCTTTATCGAATTAAATCAGAGACAAAATAGTTTTTATCATCAACCGGCACCGGGTACCGAGCGGTGTGCGACGATGACATGGCATTCCTCACAAACTCATAGAAAAGAACTCACCCAAATATACATGAACATACCTCGGGGATTACGTGGAACCGAGTTCGTATTGTTAACGTTGTCATATGCTTCGAGGCCGCGTCGACCGATCCTCCGACTGTTTGCATGAGATTATGAATTCTAATCGATTCGATTAAAACAATTACATACGCCGCCATTCTTATTTCTATCAATCGATTGTGTTCTCTTTTGCAATCAATCTGACAGCAAAATGTACTATGTCATTGACACGAGATATTTATGATGCTGATGATACGATGATGATGAGAAGGAAAAGGAGGTTCGTCCGCAGGCGTGGGCGACGCATGCTTCCGGTTTGGGGGAGGCGGCTGACCGTGAGGGAGACGTCGGTTGGCGTTTTTCGTATTGAACGGTATATTTGTTTTCAGCAGATACGGATATATGGATATTTAATTCGAACATCGAGTATAGCGGACGAGAAACGCCGAGGAGTACATGGAGTGCGAAATTAATTCTCATGAGTGGTATATTTTTTCCCGCGGGTCCGCTGCGGTGATCGCTGGCGTGCGACCGAACGCGCCGCTCGGAGCGCACGTCGGCTGCAACTCGTAACTTTCCTCGCAACGTAACGGCACCCCGCGTGCGGCTTCGTGCTCCGATAAGCCCGCCCGAGCGGCACTCGACTGCCTTCCGACCGTGTGAACACATATTTTTTTCTTTCAAAATTATTTAAAAAATATTCCGGCTTCGAATTTTACACCCTTCAATATTCACCCGATAGTGTGTTCGCGTGTCCGTTTGAAGTTAGCTCGGAATTAGGTCTCACAAATAAACACAGAAAGACTGATAAACATTTTGTATTTCGGTAGCGCCCAGATAGTCACGTTATTTATATTATAGACTAGGCTATCGATAGCCAAACCCTCATCGATAGACGGCATGCGGGTGGTAGCGGTGTTCGGTGGTGGTATAGGTCGAGTCCAGCGTCCGCGGTCAGTACCACCGCTAGACCTGTAGTTGCATTAAAACGGTTGTTGTTAAACCAATTTGCTTTTCGGTCTGTACGGAGCGGGCGCCGGGCGCGTCAGCGACGACAATATCGGCAGCGTTGCGAGGCGTATATTCGTATACATAAATGAACAACACAACCGACATAGTCAATATTAAGTCGGTATCGTGCTCTGTCACTGTTAAGCGGCTACACTTAGCAACTCGTTGCAAAGAAAGTGATGCAAGTAAAATCGCGTGCGAACGGGTGATCGACGTATGCGTGGGCGCGGACGCTCGGCGGCGTCGCCGTGTAACGCTCGCCACGTGTTACGCAATGCTCATTATGTGGCGACATTAATTGTCTCATTCGATCGTCCATTTGAATCGAATCGGTACGGTGTGGGAGAGCGAAACATCGCAGCGACCGGCACTCGAGACAATAGTCGCCCAGCGCCGCGTCGGACTCTGTCATCGCAATATGCTTACGCGATTCTGTAAACGAGCTATGTTATTTATCAGCACCGTCCACTGTCACCGCTCACCCGTCGCACTCGGCGCTGCCCGGCGAACTTCACACGCTTTCGAAATCATAATGGCGAACTCTAATCTGTGTGAGTTTCCTCGCGATATTTTCCTTTAACGTTTTAGTACGTGTCATTTAATCATGAACATACACATAGTTTTATAAAATCCGCTGCCTGTCAGTATATGAATCTTTCGAAGTCGGCTTTGTAACCTAAACTATGAGGCTATCGTTTTATTTTATGATCGATAGCCCATATTAATTCCAACTAGTTCATCCCATTTGACGGACACCTTTCCTGTACCACTGTAAAACGAATGAAGTCATAGTTATTTTCCTAATAATAAATCCACATTATCTAAATTTGCTCGAATATTGTTCACTATATATTGTTCTCGATTTGTAGCCCCCGGCCGCTAGTATTATCGGAAACAACCTCTCGATTCCAACCATGAGTGGTTCTACCCAAACATCGAGTGTATTTATGTGTTGTAGAAAAAAAATAGAGACGAATTGAGTACCTCCTCCTTTTTGAAGTCGGTTAAAAAATCATAGACGCTCAGATACTCGGTGACCGAACGCTCCCGACTACACTCGAGAATCCATTCGATACAATTTATCGTGTGCATTTTTACAACAGAATTTGATATAAGAAGGTTTGTGGGTCAACAGTAAAATTTTGTTCGCGATATAAAATAACATTACAAGCGTCGTGGTCAATTTGCGATGACCTCCCGTGTCATCCCACGGAACCCGGTACTGGTCAACTATGGACAAGCTCGTGTACGACCGGCTCGCGTCGGCCGGTGCTCGATCGTCAGCGGTCACTCGATGGAGCTCGGGCTCTACACGACAGCGACGTCGCCCGCGTCGTCCCCTACACTATGAACCTTTGACATCTATTTATGGGGAAATTCGATTAGCTTGAATGTTGAAAACGCTTTTATATTCGTCTTATTCTCTCCCCAACTTCCGCTACGTACTAGACCATCGTACTTCTAGAATTAGTCATTGTTGTTTGAAACACAACAACGCTAATAAATTTCTGTTTATGACAGAAGTTATTATACGATTAGGTGTGAATAAGAGAGAGTAAAGATAGACTATCCTCTACATGAAATGTGGTAAAAGTTTGAACACTTCTCGGCTTTCTTTCTTGGTATTCGTATTCACGTCTCGCGCGGGCGTTCTCGGCCGATAGCCGCTTGTTGGAGCTTCATTTTGGTCGATGTCGTTGTGGTAGTTGGAAACTACCTTTTACTCGGCGATTAATGAAATTGTGTCATTAGGTCATTACCGATAATGCGTATCGGATAGCTTTTACTGTGACCACTTTACCGAAACCTAGAAAGGAAATAACCTTTTCGATTTAATTCAACTTTACGCAAGTCGATGTATATATTGCCCCTTTAACGTCAGCCTCGGTCCGGATTTATGCCGTTCTTTTCCAATCCTCTCGTCCACCATCGTGGCCTCGGCGAGCGGCACCCGACCGTCTCGGAAGCCGCGGAGCTCCGGGGCGGCCGGCTCGCGGGGCACCGGCCGACACGCCGCCGCCGCTCGCCGTCACTCCGTCCATTTGTCACAATCGCCGACCGATGTTCGCGACCCGAGGCCGCGTGTTAACATCGTTCTCGTCGACGGAGGCCGTCGTTACGTTTCTTCTATCAGTCGTCGCCACGAGCGCCGCTCGCTATACGTGCCGAGAGATGAGATCCGACTTCTAAGTTGTTTCGTTCGCGACTCACCACTCGCATAAAGGTCGGCATATCTGGAGCGGCGCGCTTCACTCGGACGTGTTTGTTCATTTCTATTCATACCTTAATAACAGCGACCCGACGAGCACGAGTCCGAAAAGCAGCCGTATGCTATTTTACAGTAAGCTATCTAATTTGCTTACCAGTGCAGTACGCGCGTGAATTATGATTCGCATTTAATTGTTGCACTAAAATAGAGTAAACAACTGCCACTTTAATGGTATTGATTAGTTTTTAAATTTCCCGTCGAAATTTTGGCAATATTCCTTATTTCTATTATACAATTATCGGTCACCTTTTTCTTGACACCTTCGAAACGATCATAATAGATAGCGAAATATCTGAGAAACTTCAAGGTTTCGTTGTCCGTTTGCGGTGACAGGAAATGACGTTAACTGGAATTAGCATTTTGTAAGAAAACCGTAGCCCGCGCTCGCGCCTGACTCACCTAGGTCGCAGCGGAGTCCCCGTGTTTCCGGAAGGAGCGTATGAGTCACGGCGGCCACGCGCCGTGACGTCACCGCATTCGCCACTCGAGCGCACACACGCGCGCTCGCGTATCATACATATACATACGACGGTCGTGTGCTTGTAGCGTGCGTGTCGATGTAACCGGCGGGCTGGCCGTTGCGAGGCTCGAGGCGCTGCTGAGAGCTGTTTTTTGCTGCTCGTATAGAATATAAGCATCACATACAAGTTTTAGCTTATCGGGCATTCATATTTACGAATATGTTTACCTTAATACATAGCGGTGGTCAAACATCAATCTTACTTTGATTTCCCCCTTGAATTCGATATTTGAAGACTTCCAAGCAATGGTTTATTCCTTGGTTATATTATGTAGACATACAAGATAAAAGTAGTGGAAGTGAACCGTAACGACGGAAGGCGAACAAAAGTTTTATCTTTTTACCTGTGTTTACTACCGTCAATGCTTCTAATTCTACAGAAAAGAATAAAACGGTTTGCAATTATGTAGTTATTAATATACGACGGGTGCTCTTCTCGAACTACTGCACGCCGTGGTGTAAGGGGAATTCGATAAACAAGAATTTATCGTGGACCGATCAGATTTAAGACAAGGTTTCTCCTACGCAAGCGTGCTTCGTCGCGGTTACGCGTGCAAAAAGAGACGACAGTCGAAGTGTCTTTTTATGAATCCAGAAGAAAAACAGCATAAGAGTGGCTACGGGTTGTACAACATGTGCAACATGTATGAAACGCTCGCGAGGCAGGTAGGCCCGGGGGGCCATTCGCATACCGGCCTGTGTCGTTGAGGGCTAGACCCGCACGTGTTGTTGTTTATTACATAACGTAGATATTGCAACGGATTTTTTCTTATTACATATTATTTAACGTGGAGTCTTGTAACGCTCAATAATATAATCGTCGTTTTAAGAATCTGACAAGTATCTCTTAAAAGTAACTAGCTACACATTGAACGGATATGTCGTTGGATATCGGAGTCGGTGGCGGCTCCGTCTCCGTAATGCTTCCTGGACTACTAACGGGCATCATAATCATATAAATATAGATATGTTACATGATATAAGGTGTCGGGAATCATTACTTTTATCCGTTCGGTTCTATCGAGAACCGTCTCGTGCGCCTACATTGCCATACAATAAAATACCGAGCAACTGAAACCGCCTTCTCTCTCGGCTACCTGAGACTAGCTACCGTTACTTTCGTGTTACCAGTGAAGGTATGAATTTAACGAGTTCTAGATCAACCATTTATTAATTCCTGGCGTTTAATAACGTTGCCCGATCGAATACCGCGCGGCCGGCGTCCTGCGTCCGGACGAACGTATTGCCTGTTCAGTTTTTTAGTGTTGAACCTTGAAATAAACAGCGAGTATATTAGCAAATGTTCTTTTTTCCAGAAGTCGATTATGCGATTTATGTAAACGACTACAACGGTACAGCCTTGTCGTACGCTCCCGTTGTTTTGCTCGAGAGTGAGACGCAGTATCGCTGCCGCGCGGGACATAACTGTTACTTTATTGTGAACACAGAAAACGGCGAAAATACTGTTCCAACACCATACTTTCCTTAACTATAAGACAATACTCGCACGTCCACCGGCGTCTCCGTTGTGCATCAGGGCAATCCTTGCGATTCGACAATAAATACTTGATGAAGTTGATTGAAATAAATGACAATAACAAGTAATAACGTTCAAATAACTAACTGTTCGCAGTACTACAAGCTTTCACTCCACTTGTCTCTTACTTCATTAGTGTGTAAGGTTTAAATATCGTGAACTGAATTTTAAACCGGTTAACGCTAACCGATTGAGCTGAAATGTTGCGTACACGGTTGGATGACAATACATGGTTAACTCGATGACGTTATTCTAAATCCAATATGGCCGACCAATGATTTTTATATTTTATGCACCTCCATTATATGTATAAGTGTCGAATGAAATGAAACGAATGAAAGATTTGTTAAGAATACGCTCGTTATAAAAAGCTCGTTTTCAAAAATGTTTTTTTAACCGATAATTATAATTTTCAATAAAGTTGTCGCCGCACCGTGGATACACAAGATGTAAATTAAATATTCAAAGGTCTCGAAGAATATAGTGGGTATCGTAACTTAGTTCGTTATACAAATGTGACGGTATTGAAATAACGATGTGGAACAGCATCTACCGGGATAGCCGAGCGGTCGTCTCGACGGCGCGGTGAGGCCTCTATCGCGCGGAGCTCGCCGAGACGCCTGCTAATTGTCTATTGTTCCGCCGACTACAATACCGTCGGGGCCGCGGCTCTCGCGCGGTGACAGCGCTAGCGGCCGCCGCTGTCGCGGTTTCTATTGTAAAGCTACGGTCACGCATGTCACGGGCGACCGTATTTGATGATTTTCGATTGTTCACTCGGCAGTTTAGCACTTTACTTTTCTTTATAACCGAGTATTACAGTCGGCTGAAACGCGATCACCGACAAAAATTAGTCATACGGAAATGTTTAAAAACCACGAGTCACGTGTGAGTGAAGTAAAGACGAGATTTCTTGTGCACTAAACACGAGTGCCAGGAGACCGCTTCTATGACAGAAACGGCCGAAACTAACAATACACTTTAACAAGCGACCGTAGGGCTATCAAAAATATGGATGAATAAAAATGAATCGTCGAGGACGCACCGTTAACGAACGTTCGTTCGTCGGAAGGCGGCAGAGAGCGCGGGCCGCTCGTGTCGGCGACGGCCGCTCACTAGATGACCGATACCCGTTTATAACGTCCGATTTTGCGCTAAACATTATAACACATGCAGCATATCTATTTAAGGATGTTTAATTTTTTTTCACGGTGCACTTGTCTTTATATCTGTAACGGCATGGCGCGGTACCCCGAGAGCTCTCCGTTGCGTAGACCTGGTGATAGCGAGCTAGATGAAGACACGTCATAATTATAACTATAGTTGAACTAAATGCAACAGAACAGAAGGATTCCTGTTTACGAGGTAATTATCATAACGATTGATGTTATTGTCGTGACAGCCGCGTGCGTGTGTCGGGTCGCCTTGTCAGCATTTACCTTACCGACCACGGCTCCTCTCATTTGAAATCTAGTTATAATTGAGACGTCGTTTCATATGAAACTTGGTAGGAATCAATGCGACAATATTTGACAGCGTGAATGATGTGTACTAAACGATTTAATCTTGTGGTCGCTTCGCTAGCGAAAGTATATTGAACACTAAATAGACAGAAATTAAGCTTATTTCAGTTTAAAAATACATTTTTAAATGTTTCTCTTCATTTACTTTACATGTACCGCTGCCGAGCGGTAATTGGGAAATTAGTACTCTTCAATTTTTTCTTACGTGGTTAGAAACAAAAAAACAGGCGTAGCGGTGGTTCGACCTCGGGGAACCGTATTCGTGTGCACTTACGCTACATTCACTGCGATTGTAAACGTGCAGCCCGTACACGCCGCTACAGGTTTTCACGTTCCATCTTCATTACAAATCTCATCCTCTCCGTGTTCATTGGAAACGATGGGTACCTGTATGACGCTGTAGGTATTTAATAGTAAATCGGCGGAGGAAGAGGAAATAACGTACAGATAGAGGCGCGCAGCGTGCGTCAATGGCGAGCCACTGCAAATTCTTCGAGCGCTCTAATGCCGCGGCTCGTCGTTCAACATCGATGCCATAATGCGGTTCCGGCAAAGCCGTATGTCCTCTACCTTATGATCAACGAAGCCATTTGAATTTGAAGACATGCACCGAGGGCTACCAAAAGACCGGGTCGTTTCCGACGCGTCCCCGGTCTGGCCCTCGATGAATTAAACGGGGAAACACTGAAACACGTCTATAAATCAAACATTCTAATACTAAAATGAGTGCGGGAGTTTGGCGTCCGTTTTAAAGATGTCGGGCCGTATGCGACCGATTGGCTAAATTTCAGAGCAGAACGTTATTTATTGAAAAATGAGATTTTCGCTGTCAGTCAATGTCGCGAATTGATCTTACGAGGCTCACTGCACTCGACGCGGTTCCTGTGGTACGCACTACGTTTCTTACATGTCGTAATGTTGTTTGTGATGAGCCGTGCGGGATCATTGAATTGTTTCTTCGTACGAACGTGCATGTAATTATGAGCTTTACTTGTTCCGAGACCGTGCTACGTTGGATTACAGTTTTTAATTGATTGAAGTGAATTAAAGCGTGCCAAAGTATTCATTTATTTATTTATTTATATTCTTTATTGCACCTCTATAACGAAAAGTAACAATGGGCGAACTCACTACCCTTAGTCGACCCTGGGTGGCCGGGGAGAATTTGTGGTAGGTGTTAAATTTAAAAGGAATACAAATACATACATAGAGAAAACGAACATACATAAATATCTATAGAAATACATACATAAGCATACCAAGTATATACGATTGACGACCTTTACGTCAACTTTAGCCTGCGTATAAAGTCGCAGATGGTCGGCGTAAAGGTGATTCATAGCAATGCTAGCCGATTTTATTTGTTCAAAGCAATTATTTTCAGGCTTCCAGAATATTAGCACCACACGCGCAAACACACCGCGGAATAAGCTTATTAGATACTTCGCAGGATACGGCAATGAATTTGTAGCGTTCGTCTGAGACGAAGGCAGCGGTGATTCCCGCTTTCGTTGCTAGGGATCAGAACAACCGCTCGCTCGAATAGAGGGTATTAATACAATGGGCTGTTACATGAGTAGCGAGCGTCCGCCCGCCCGCCGCCG
>DWDX01001883.1:0-16833 GCA_018245675.1 Agara michaeli | reverse complement strand
CAAACGTGCTCATCACACAAATGTTTGTCCTGGGTGGGAATCGAACCCACGACCTCTGGTTTTGCAGTCAGGGTCTCCAACCACTCGACCACGAGGCCAGTCGATTATTTAATAGCGGACAGTTTCATAGTTCTCAGATAAACTCCAGCCAGCAAACTTTTTTTTTCTGTTTTCGTTTGAAAATAATTAAAGGTCTTCGATGGTCGTGAAAGTCGCCACGTTATCGCTTCGAGGTCCCCCCGTGTATTGCGCTATAAATTGGACTGTGTTTATTTCGCAAGCACATCACCAACTTGGAAATTGCCCCGTCCGTGTCGCAACACCGAGATGCCATAAACTGAGAATCTCGTTTACTGTGAATCTCCCTGTAACTGTAACATTATTATCTAACATTAATTTGTACAATAGAAAAGTATCGTATATAAGTGTACTAATTACGTAGTTACTATGACCACAGAAGAGTAAATAACGTAGCAGCCGGATAAGCCAGTAACGTTATGAGAATTTCTTGTCTCTGTTTCGGTAAGTTTTATTTCACGTCGTTAGAGTGATCGATCTTGAGTGATAGGTATTTAAAACCCTGTTGGTGTCGCTAATGGTTTTAGCAACCTTCAATGTTTCTTGCGACGTTTTTTGTCGTAGTTGTTGTTAATTTTTGTATATTTTTCACACAGAAATATTGTTCTATTGTTCTATTGTAATGTGTTCTATTAAATCTATCCGAGCTTTAAATTTTTCCGTTCCGAAGTATCTGCCCATGACATTTGAAGTGTGGAATGTTATGAATTTGGTTACAATGAAATTACTTTTTAATTGCATTTCTATAAAAAAGGCCGTCGAAGAAATTGCAAGAGCGACTTAGAAATCTAATTAGGTTTGTTACAGCTCCAGCATTGAATTGCAATTAAACAAGTAATTGCAATTATTACAGCGACAATAATATCTGTTGCTGTTACATATTAAATGTGAGGGAACAAAAAGCAAAACAATGTATATTTCTCATGGAGAATTACCTCGTGACTTCAATCTATTATACGAGTAACTACCTCTCATCCATGTCATGGGCTGCCAAAAAGTAACAATTAAGCCTTATTAGCTTATACTTATTTATAAAATCTAAACACGTCTCAAAAAACGTGATTAATAATTTGTATAAAATGAAAAAACCGCTAGCGTCCAGGCCGATGGAAGGAATTTTTTATTACGAAACAGTCATAAGTTTGACTGCGTACTCGTCTGATGCTAAGTGAGGTGTAGTGTAGGATGTATTACAGATATCCTAAAGGTATTGTAAAATACAAGTAATTAATATAGGTACGGAGGAAATCTCAATATGTGTGTATGTATGTTGTGTTTAAATACGAGATTCGCTTTTGGATTAATAATGAGTAACATAATTAGGTACCAACACTTTACTACGTAAGGAATAAATGTTTATATGAACATGTTATTAAAGTGCAGATGGTTGAGTATTTAGATTTTTATATTTAACATTACGTAGATATGTCATTTAGACGTTACTATTTCGTTTTAGTAGGTTAATTGGCTGTGGTGTTAGGTATTGAATAAGATGTTATTTAATTGTTAGAGAAATTTTGCAAAGAATGACTTGGTAAGGTATGTGCTAAGCACAGTAGGCATATCTTTGTTTAACAGCGATACTTAATTTGTATAACTACAAGGCACCATGTATTGTTTCAACTGAAAGGAATGTATTTTATTTAACTACGTCTGTACAACGCATGATTTAAAATGCAGAATAAATACTTTACAGTACCTATTATAGTAATAGGTGATTAATATACAGTTCATCAATGTAATTCATGCTACATTACGTTATAGCTAAAAATATGTCAGAGGTAAATTCGGTTCTTAATTTGTCTATATTTGTTACTTCTCTCAGAGCAAAGTTCACATTGTTGGTGAAACATTAAAATTTAATGTGTAACATTGAATTTTTATACAACAATTTCGATGTACGCGTATCTACCATCAACATATCCAGCTAACGCTGAAAGGTGCTAATAAACCATTTCCAACCGGGTTTTATCGGGCGCCTCAGTCCTACATTCCCAAATTTATCTCTTTCAACATAAAATCAATAGATGTATGAACCGACACATTACGTGATACTGACAAACACCTACAATTAATTCGTTCTCGGTCGTCGGATAATGTTTAGGAGTAAAACGAAATACATTTTATAACGTAAAAGCGCTTTTAAATTTCACTGTTGCCCATTGAAGATTAAAGTGCTTTATTTCGATAGGTATCTAATGGATCTCTTTTATATTATGATTGTTATTTTGCCTTCATATTAATGGCATATATTATGTGTATAGGACATTGTTTTTTCATGGCCAATATGGATTCTATGTATGGACAATGCGGGACAAAACCTATGTAATTTAAGAGCACTATCCATTTTCGTGTACTGTTGTAATGTCTGTGACCATCCGACTATATTGGTAATATTCGTAGTTATTTCTTGCTTTCATTATGTTACCTTAAGTAGTTAACATTTTAATTTAATTTAGATCTGATACGGTGTTACCAAATTTTTTATGGAATAAGTTGAAACAAGAAAATATTTATGTGGCTAGCGGCGTGCGTAAAGTTAGAATAAGTGAGACGACTATAAACGACTAGTGTGCAACTCGCTTCTCTATATTACGTTGCCTACGTTGATGTTCGAAATTCAAATGTTATGCAGCTCTGTGTGAATTTCAATTTGTGAGGAGAAATATATTTTATGGCAGCTGTACATGTAACGCTATATTTATGCAAATTTCGATGAGCATAAATATTTTATACAATGTACATTAGCATTACAAAATTTTTTTTGCACACCTAAATACATGTTTGCTTGTGCAAGTCTCAAATTGGAGAAATATATTTTAATCAATTCTATGTCACTACCAATGTACCAATACTCACATCTAATCATGCGCAGGTATTTTATATTAGTTTTTCGACACAAGTAAAAGTCAGATTATTAGTATTGTTCTAAATTTTACATTAATGTTGATGGATGCTCAGATTTATGTTTTTAGAGTATAATTGCAACCGAGATTCAGTTGAAAACTTTGGATATCAAATTGTGTTTTCATTACCTACTTGTAAAATTGTGTCAGTTTTATGCAGTACAAACTATGAGGTCGTATTTTTGTTACGAGTAATACATTGTATGCGGCAACGATTTTAAGTTTAAGTTTTAAAATTTACTGAAGGCATCTGTATATAATCGCCTTCGCTTTGAAAAGTGCCCAGAGGCATGAGGCAGGATAAGGTGACGAGAAGTGACTTTGTCTGGACTTGCGGGACTATCCACTGAACTTTGAATATCAAGTTGGTATGTATACTAGTGTCTTGACATATTGACTGTCAGTTTGCTTTATATTCGTTTATCAACAGCAAGATGATTGGAAGGAACTTCAACAAGAAACCGTTACGATGTTAATGGATATGCTGCGAGAACATTTGGAGTTTGAAATAACAGACTTTGGATTGAAGAGGCAAAGATTTATTTAGAACTCATTTATATTCGCATTAGATCTGCCAATCAGACTGAACGCGTTGTAAATAAACAAAATACTCGTTAAGAAATATTGGAATTGTCTGGGTCTATACGAGAAACATTGAAGTGACGTGACGTATTGCGAACCCGCACTTAAACTAATTCATGTCACGTCATGATTACGTAGTAGTCATAGATATGATCGTTGCCTGGCGCCCGTTTTGAAACAATACGAAAGTCATTTTTAATATATTTGGGTACCGTATAATAAATAAATGATTATTGATTGGGGATATTAAACCACACATTCGATAAACTGACAGATGTCATAGGCGCTCATAGACAAAATTAAACAATAGTCTTTTGTCTCTGACTGGCCATATGGAAAATAGGCTTGACTGTAGATGTATATGTAGATCTAAGTGTACCCCTACTAAAGCTACAATGCTTCACGGTTCGTAAGCCACGCTGAGAGATCAGATTTGTTATCATTACGTAACAGTTGTTAAATTTTGTCACGTGCTTTTGACTTCTTTTTCAATGCATGAGTTAGTCACAGATTCGTATTTCTCAATGGTGAAGAATCTTAGTGCTATCTGATAGAGTATAAAGGAAATAGGAAGATCAATAGTAGGCAGTAAGTTCCAAGCCAGTCACACAGCAGCGAGCAAAATGGTTTTATAACAATGTTAACAGTCAGTGTAACCTATCATTTATATTTATTTAATTGTGTATTGTTTGATTACTTGTTCAAATATTTTTATGCCAAGTATAATAAAATTTTAATGGATATCTCTAGTCAGTGTTTAAATAACTGTAATACATTAAAAGCAAATCTGAATATCAAAAGCCGGAAAGAATATAATTATGTTATTCAGATAATGTTGATATATTAATGTTTTTATAAAAAAAGGAATATTTTGTACAAACATCAATTTATTTTAATTATATAACGATGTTTAAGATTTAACTCCACCTTTGGTTTTTCTGATCTTGTCGGTTATATATTTTTTCAACTTCTTGCATTTCATATTGTTTGTAAAACATTTTGAGAGATATAATCCAGCGATCGCCAAACCGCCCCTACACTGGCGAATCATTTGGTTAAATCCTTATCATAATGTTGTATAAAATATTAATAATTTAAATTACATATGTGCAAAGACCGTTTTATACATTATCTTTTGAACGCTTTGTGTCTGCAACGGAATGAAATATAAAAGTGAATAATATTGCAAACGGTGAATATTATGAGAATTGAATATTGCACAGAGATTTCATATTATTGTAACACTCACTATTACACTATACATAAAAAAATTCACAGGGTTCAATTTTAAATTAGGAATGCGTTTTGTTTGGAGAATGGATACTCGTAGAGATCGTGTTGTCCGCTTCCTCCGTAGCCGCAGATGTCACTCTCTTTTATTCTTTATCCACAATATTCAAGGTAAATAATTGAATTGTTAAATAATATTAACAAATATAGGGTTGTTTTTGCTCAATTTAAGTTGATCTTTAATTAATTTATTAACTTTTAGTCATATATGTAATTCTTAATGCATAATAATTTAATAATATCACATATCTATTTATTTCTTGAGGGAATGACAAATTTACATAGTATTATGTTATAGGTTTTAAAATCAGATAAAATGTCAGATTGTTGTGTATTTTACGATGTATGTGAAATTTATGTGATGAATCCGTACCTTAGCAGCGTGGTGGTATCTGCTCCAGGCCTCCCGCAGCGGAACATAAAAAAGGTTGCAGTCACTCTTAGTTCATACCAAATAGACCAAATTCATTTATGCATACAAAAATATAGCTAAATATCCACAGTTATAGAACAGGAACCGCAAGCGGGACCAAACTCGCGTAACAGGAATAATGCCCTAACCAAATTGAACGTTAGTAATAAAGAGAGAGGCGTACTTCGAGACGTTAGTACATTATTGGTGGTAAGACTTGTTTAGTTACTTTTACGACGGTGCTTGTAATAAAATTATATTAAGGTAGGTGTATCATATGTATTTAGAAACGTATTTATGGAGATATTTATGTACAACAATTTAATAAAACATAAACATTATACATATAAGACTAATGTTAATGTTGTATTGAATAAATTCATATTCTTGTGTATTACAGTTGTAAATATATATGTATTAAAATTGCAAGTTTAATAAGTTCTCATATATTTAGTGTATTTAATTTTGTAAATTACTATCATTGAGGAAAATATAGTGTTAAGTTCATTTATTTGTAGTAGGTGTTTAGGTCTCGCAGCCGCTGCTGGTAGGTATTACAAATTAATTGTTAAAATACTGTTACTGTATAAGACATTTGAAATTATATTTGTTACTATTAAATTTGAAAACATAATAAATGGCTAATTTCAATACCTAGTGTTTTTTGATACCCCTTGTTTCTAGAAAACGTACATAGGAAGATTATTTATTAATTGTAATTTGATTTTATCTTTTACTCAGTAAAAAAACTTAGAACTGATGTCCATGAAGTGGTGATAACGCGGAGGTTTCGATTTAAGTCTCCCAGTAAATAAAACTAAGGTCTGAGGTTTGTGGCACTCAACTTTAACTTTACAAAGTTTTTTAAAAATTATCATTAGTAATACTTACTATAATGATAAAGAAAATCACCGTAAGGAAACTGGCACAGCTTAAAGTTTTCTAAAATAGATATAGATTTATGTATAGTTTCGCTATATGTATATGCGGAATTTTTTGTATAGTTTCACCGTAATTATAAATATGGCGGCAATTAACTCTAATTGGTAATAAAATTAATGACGAAGGTATTGGTAAAGGAGCTATTATGTATATTAATGTTATAAATCATGTTAAACTTTATTTGCCAATCATATCATAAAATATTCAACTATCCCACGCTTTTCCCTTCTATGACACATTGAAGTTGTTATAAGATCTAAATGTACGCTGTATACCTAATAGATGGTTACTTAACAATTAGGTGAAGTGTACGATAGCTGCAAACCCCGCGTGCTGCTGCATAAATCATCGGATTCATCAAAATCGTATCCTGCTGTTGATTTTAGTTTATTGTTTGCTACATTTCGTTCATGCTCATGTGTTATGTAGTGTAGATCGTATATACAATATATTTTAGCTTTGAAACTACCATTTCTTCTACAAATAACGATATAGACACAGTCGTATATGATTTTAGAATACAAGTCTATTCAAACGTTTATTCATGTTGATAATAAATGAAATTCTACTTTGACTGCATCTAAAATTGCTCGACTCATTAGGTAATAAGACACGTGTATCGAGTTAATCTCGCAGGAAAATCGATTCTAATTATGGAGAGACCTTTGAATTCGTAGTTGTACTTTATGCGTTCATTACACGAGTTAAGATTCCATTACGTGCAAGCAAAATCATTTGTAGGTTTTCTCAATAACCTTTATTGATCAAAGGCTCCATACATATACATACGTGTCGTATATACGAGTATGTGCGTATGTTGCTGCCGTCTTAGCATTCGGAATATAGCTAGCTAATAATAATTGCGAATAATTGCCCTAAGATATCAGATAGTTTATTGATGAATGTTCTAATTTCATAAGATCACGACTAAATCGAAACGCTTCAGAGTCGATATTTACACATTCTTCAAATCGTACTTTACAAACGTAGGTAGGTACGTATTGCGTAACGCCTGAAATAAACACAGGAATCTTCGAGCTGCCATACCCGAAAAGATTAACATTTAAAATAAAAATTCATTGAAATCCAAGGGGAGAAGAAATCCAAGGGATTGAAGTGAAGCTTGCAAGGACGGAGGGAGTTCGAAAAGATATCACAAAATATCACAAGGGAGGCGAGGGGTGTAGCGAGACATCACGTGTATTTTTTATCGTGGAAAAGGTTTCATGTCAGCATGAAACAACTTGTAACCTTAATGTCTGTCTGGATAATTGTAATTTTGATTTAAATTACATTATACCTGTTTTTAAAGATAATAATCTGATAATATTAAACATAATATGCTGTACCAAAAATTGCACGTGATTTTAGTGAGGCTTTAGTTTTGAAACTGCCTAAGTATAGCAAAGCTGGAGGGAGGAGCGGGGGTTAAAAAGTTGCTAGAAAAAATCGCATGATTAATGGACAATCCCGAGTATTGTTGTATTAGGCCGATACCAAACACAGCTGAAATGTTACTGTTCGTGGCGGCTTATAAAAAATCATTTATTCTGTTAGAAAGTGTTTGGCCATTCGGCCACGACTCGTCGGAGCGCTATTTGTTATTGTCCCGCTGTTAAAAGCTATTAAATAAACGTTTCGATAAAAACAGCGACAATGGAAAAGGATTTAAAAATTAACTTCCACACGAGATGACAACGAGAAAGTATTCCGTTACGTTTGAGTAAAAATTAACTATTATAATTATATCCGCAAATGTATTTTTTTAAATTAATGGTGTCGTGTATATTTGGGAGCGGGGGAATAGGGATATGAGCCATTTTTACATTGTGTTCATGTGGCCACACGCATATGCAAGGTACTTCTTTTAATTTTGGAGATGTCTTTGATTTTTTTCATGTGAAGAGAGTGGCTAACGTTCATCTAGCAGCTATTGTCTATGGGCATCTCTGACCGACTTCTAATAGAGCTATAGGAATGGGACTGTTAGTGTGAATTCAGCCAGTATCCGATGTTAATAACAATTATTAGTTCGTTTAGTATTCATTAGCAACAGGACTGTAGTAATAGGACCGCTAGTAACATTAGTCCAGTTAGTAGAACTAAAAAGAGGAAGAGTAAAAAGTCCGTCACAATGTTGTCCTAGCGCTATAGAAGATCACATAAACTGATCTGGTTTGCATGCATACCTACATATACATATTGTGCGTGCTAATTTCCCGTAGAGTCAGGCAGACGCTAAGTATTTCAATCGGCTTCTCTCCTGACAAAGCCCTTTCCACTCTACTACTTACTTTCATCAAAATCCCATATTTATAATGTATGAAAATATGGAGTATACTACAGCAATTGTGTTTTTGCAAGATACCTTTATATTGCTTCACGATCCAAAGTTTTGCAAACAGTGATTAAATCTAATTCCGTTAGAGTGAGTTTATGCTCGCGGAATTTAACCCATTATAGGTGTCGTATTTAAATACCGTTATTTCGAAAACATGTTGAATTGAATACACATAAAATGTCTACACGGTTTAATTAGTTTTTGTATCTAAATAAATAATCCACTGATACATTTACTTAAATACTATTGTTTGTCAAATTTTTATGGACATGTGTTACAAGTTTATTATAAACACATCCATTAAATTAGTATTTCAACCACAAAAGGTGTTGTAGGTCAGATTACACATAAATCAAGTTACTGCATGAATATATTATTTATATCATAAATTCCCTCAAAATATTCGAAATATTTAAATTTATTTAGTATCTAAAACGATGCGTAGTTGAACCAGTCAAAAATTATTATACAGATTTAGGTCTTGTCTATAAGGTTGATAATTTATTTATTTATTAGGTTCGCCAACGATTGTTAAATTAAAACTTGTTATAATTATTTACATTGGAGTCTTATGCTACATGTACAATCTATTATAGGCGAACACAACATGCAAAAATACATTCTATCAAATAATCTAACAATAAATTAAGATTATTAACATACATTATTATATAAAAAAAATCTATACAACACCAACAATACAATATTTCACGGGATAAGAATTTATGCGGGTCAAATCGTGGGGCACAGCTAGTATGCCCTAAAATAGACAGGGCAGTAGCAAGCGACCCTATTACTTCCGGAGACATTTTTCTCATTCTTAAATCACTCCGATTATCTTGATCCTAGTCATGAGGAAAATCGTTTGGAAATTCTTTCTACTTTTTCATCAATCTTATTTTTTGGTCGAAACGTACTTCGCAGTGTAGATGTTGCATACCACTTCGGCCGGGGCAGGTGTATTTTATGACCATAATATCTATTTGAAAAAATGACAACGGTAGAACTGTGTAGTTCTGACGCGTGGGTTATCCCCAAGCGACTTGTGAAGTAAACCAACGTTCGATGCTGTCGTCGACTGGGTGCTTTACGTGCGATGCCACGCTTAAAGGTCATTGATAAATATACGAATTGATTAAATCCGGTTAATATTGTGGTTACAAACCCTGAATGCACAACCGGAGGTCGTGGTTTGGGCTCAAACTCAGCACAAATGTCTCATTGATGAGTACAGTTGTTTGTTTTGTAAATATGTGCACATTTTCCCTTGTTTTAAACAAAATTTTAAGATGTATTGAAAATCTCC
The DNA here is from genome assembly GCA_018245675.1 of Agara michaeli. Classification (NCBI taxonomy): domain Eukaryota; kingdom Metazoa; phylum Arthropoda; class Insecta; order Lepidoptera; family Hesperiidae; genus Agara; species Agara michaeli. The sequence continues at coordinate 6,976 of DWDX01001883.1, read as the reverse complement.
GCTACTTTCACACATTTCGTTTATTAACAGAAAAAGCGACCGAAACGTAACGAGAAACATTCTTTTTAAAGCTATCCTGACATAATAAGCTAAGTATAAACAATACTAGCAAAGAAACTGATAATAGTTTCAAACGTATAAAACGATAAATTACTTTAGCCTTAACCTATTATCAAGTAATATTGAGTTGTGTAATAAAAGTGGAAAATGTCAAATTTGTCTGAATAACTACTATATTTTTAATTAAAAAAAAAATATATTCAAAGGATAAGGTTAGATATAGGCGAAGCCCGCAAATCACTGGCGGCATTACCGCTCTGGCAATTAGGTGGCTACACTAATTTTCCAAGTGCCGCCAGTCCCTATTCGTGAAAATAAGGTAAACGTTTTATGCATACTTCATATTTATTTTTATGTCTGTAATTTCCTTTTTTAGTCACAGCTTTTCCTTCTTTGGATCGCACAAAAACAAGTTTATAAGGAATAAAATCCTTATGATCTTAATCGATTATGTTATATTGTGATATAGGTACATAGTACATATATAGTAATTTTGTATTTTGTTTATATATATTATGCAACTATATACTTATATTCAATACAGGTGAAATATGTATACCTGTTAATAAAATTCTCGTATTGTGTAAGCTATTGAAAGAATTTTTCAAAAAAATATATAAGTGTATGTACTACGTGGCGTAGCTATTGGAACATTTGAAATACTGACGTTTAGGGACATACTTTCAACACGATTGTATCATTATGACCGGAATTCTCTAAAGATACTGTAATAGCTGGGGGCTAAAAGTCTTTCAGATTACAAGTTGCGGCAATTTACTTTGATAAGTTACTTAGAGTAAAGATATACAGTTAAGTAGCACGTTTCTTAATCGTGCTAAATTATTTTCATATATTTCTAGCTATTAACTTGCTGTTGCTCAAGGCGTTACTAGGTACCTACAGTTTAAATTTAAAGTAATACATTCTTTGGCATATGCAAAACTGTATGTCACATTGAGTTATTAAATAAAAATAGGAATTGGTTAAGACAAAGACAGTTCTCAGTGGTGTGTCGGTAGATGCTCGTACCTGCGTTCAGACTGGATGGTGATGATAATGGTGATAATGATGAGATAGTATATGATGATCACGTTACAAAAAAAGGAATTTTCCTGTTCGTTTTAAAAACGTGAAGGACACACTGAATATGTCATCAGACCTGCGCGCCCCCGTTAGCGTCAAATATTTTTCTTTTTATGACACACATTTCTGACTTGAATATTGTATTGGTATCGTTTGAATATACCTGTAAGCTTTGTTTAAGGTTTATTTATGTATATCGTTATATATTGTTTACATAAGGAGGCAATTTTCGCGCAAAGCTCCTACACTGAATGTATCACATTAAAGCCTTTAGAGATCGCTCGGAGAGCCGACCTAGTTGCTAGAATATAAAATAGTTGTTCCGCATTTGAAAACGCATCGATAAACGATTATTATATTACTTTGTTTGGGAAATTTGCCAAATTGCGATCAAAACACGCAAGCTATTTACATTTAACATTTTTTTTTTTATGTTGGATTCGTAGGGAGTCACTGAAAAATATTTGATTAGAACGAAAGCCATATAAATTGAAATTTGCTTTCAACAGGAACCACTCATTCACCGACATTATTTTGTATTATCGGTTCTGTATTTTTACACAACATTCCATAGATTTCAATAGTAATATTCTATTATTATTATAAGACATTCAAATACATTTTCCAAACTGCTGCCTTAAGTGACGTATCATAATTTTATGTAGGGAAAGGTTCTGTTCAATTTATTGAACTGGAATCCAATTTTCTTTCCCATCTTTTATGCTTTCTGATTTTTGGTAAATATTTGTTTGGCTGCGTGTGAGTGCTATTATGTACTTACATGACAAATTCAATTAATAATTTACAACTATTAATTGCAATTTAAAATTGACTTTTAAATTTGTGTTTACGGGTTCAATTTTAACTTTCGACTTAAACAATTAGCTTACCTTGAATTAACCAGCATTAGTTGCTTCATTGATTACGAGGAGATTAATCGGCCAATATTCGTGATTAATTTAATTCAGTGAGTTCCATTTGTATTCGCCTGTACATAAAATAATCTTGCATTCTATTATTTGAATTGTAATTTATATATTGGTGGTTATTATTTATTAACTCGTTTGTTTTAATATATACATGTACTGTTAAATAGGTAAGTGTTACCTATTTAACAGTACATGTATGTAACACATACATATGCATGTAAGTGGTTGCAGTTTTATCAATAATATGGTTTTTAATTAAAATAAGTGATCCTACAACGTTAATATCTATTAATGATAATCTTCAAGATTTATTTTTAAGTGAAGCGAGGACGAGTCATTGCGTCGCTTTTTTTCGTTATACCTATATTAGTATAGATCATTGTAAAATATACATTATACAGTAAATTTATGTATATATTGCGGAACTTATTTTTTACGAAATATACGTCTCGCTTTCTTTTCAGTCGACGTTTACAATACAACACATACCCTATCTGTAAAAAATATACACAGACTAACAAAGCAGCTTTTTTAAAATTAGCTTTGAAAAAATATTTATTAACTAACAAGTATTTAATTATTTTCCTTCAATACAACTCTCCTTTACAGCTATGTATATACATATTACTATATGGTAACTAGTATAACATGAGGCAATTTACAGGCAATCAAATTTTCGCATACAGTTCTCGCTAACCATACTTATTATTATTATTATTAGTGTTATCGATGTTATCTCAAAAGCTTTTCATTATCCTCTGAACTGGCTATCCTCTAAAGATATATGTATGAAAAAATTTCGTTGTTATTACGGTAAATCTCTATATAACTTGTTCCAAGGTATTCACCGACAGCTTGCCTAACAACCTGAGGAGGAAAATCTTTGAAATATATAAGCTTTTACTGGTCACATAAGATGTCATGTGATTGATTACGTGATGTTACTTAGAATCGCTAAATAACGATAGTAGATACGTTCCTTACTTATTTCTTTCGTACTTCCAGCAGTTAGGTATAAATCAAATTGGTTTGAGAATTCTCTGAAAATAAATAGGAGAGTTTGCAAATGCAGCGTGCATTTGCATTTTAATGTTGCTAAATAAGGCCAACCGTTTTAAACAAGTTTAATAATAATGAAATAAGATATTTAACAAAACCCGCAGCAAAGATGACCTTTAAGGAAAAGATACAGTGTCACTTTTTCAATCGTCGACGATTGAGCATGTATGCGTATTACGTACGCATGTTTCTATCCATGTAAGTATCCATGTATATTTATTTACGCAATTAAGCATTATAAAAATATATCATAAAATATATTATATCTATATTCTGTATGAGCTTTTTTGTGCAATCAATTGGTAAGTGCCACCTTGGTATGTCTCTGTTTTGTTCAATAGTAGTGAATGCATTTCGTGGTCTATAAAGTATAAATAAATTAATAAACCTACCGAAATTAAATAAGTTTTTTTAAATGAAACTGAAAACGTTTAATCGAAATAAGTTTATTTTATTAGTTACTAGGTAAATATAGTACGAAGCTGAAGGTATGGAACCTAAACTGGCGACGCGTAGGTACTTTTCGAAAAACATCTCACACTGGCGGCGCGCCAAACTCGAAACTCAAGTTAATTGTGCCTTGTTCCAGTATATTGCGTGCTTAAAGAGTTAAGAGCAAAAAGATTTAAGTGCTGTAAGTATCATTTGTTTACATCTAAGGAAGTATAATGCATTTCAATTGAACCTGGTACATTCATACGGCTAAAATTAAAATAATTATATTGGCTTATAATTTTTTTGTCATCGCTGATCATGTCAATTTAATGTAATAACATTAAAAGCATGCCATTGAAACTTATTAAAATTAAACAGATGAGTTGTGCAGGCCATTGTTGAGGTGTTAATATATAACGTTTTATTAATGTAACGTGACATGTAATATTGGAAGTAATGTATAAATAAATCCGACTCAAGAGTTCACATGCAGAGTAACGCGTGTGCACTGGTTGCTGTAGCTAATTAACTAGGCTTAATTAATACTTGTGTACCAGTTCACGTTTACGACTGACTTTAAATATAATTTCACTTCCATTTGAAGTAAGCTTATGCGAACATCGAAGAATAACCTCGAGAAGTCAGTACGAGATTATTTGCAGTTGATAAGTAATTAAATGCTTTGGGAGCCTAGGAATTGTTAAATTTTTGTATGATAGTAGTTTTATATCTTCATAAATAGCATTTCTTGTGTTAGGTAATCCTGTTTAGTCACACATATCTGTCGATTATTAATATACACAACTTTTTTATGATGATAACTGCTACATTACAGCCAGATCAAATAATATTCTTTTATTGAAGTTCGAATAGCATTCCATGATACCAGACGTTTCAAAGTAACTTACAAAGTCCTTTCTAATGATACAATGAATTTACGTGCGGTCGACCAACTTTGAAGGCTCGGGAAAAGTTGCCGTAATTTAATGGGCTGTAACGGACATAAATGTGCTCTATTACAAAATACGTAAAGATTCGACAAATCTTCTCTATTACACAAAGTTGGTAGTATATTTGTATTCATCGAATTTGTACTGGGTTCCGGAACACATCACATAACAGTAATTATGAATAATTTCACTCATGGCCGGTTGATCCCCATTTACGGAAACTGTACTATTTTTATTATTGATGCTGATTTTATTATACTATCATGCCACGCCGCTAACAGGGTAGGCAGAAAGAACCGTGTGCCAAATGTCTCTGACATACAGCTGATAACCTATAAATATAATTAATTATAACATTCTGAGCATATATTCTAAGTACATGTTATGTTATAATAAATGTTGTTAATTTCATTTAAATGAGTATCTAAAATATGATTGTTTGATCTAATAATTATAATTATTATCGTGTTATATCAGTAAATGTCTCCATATTTGTTTAAAGGAATGATTTGTTTTTGTCTTTGGTCCACTATTACGATCGCAAAACCAAGTCGATAAGGTTATACATAATAATATATACCGTATTGAATAAATATAGAGTTGAGTTTCTAGAAAAATACCTTTTGCTAATAAATAAAATCAATGATGGATATATTTTTAGAAGTCACTTCTTTGTGTACCGAGGGATCAAAAAGTATACAATCTCCAACCATGGTCAGGAAAATAATTTATTTGTAGTATGCTTTGAACTTTTTCTTGTGATGGCTCTTTATAATTATAACATCAAAAAATTAATAGAAAATGTTGAATAATACAATTCTTCGTTTTCGAAACATGAATGTCAAAACAAGTAGATTATGTTTGTTTTAAAACGTAGGCTATCGCAGCAAGCCACAACCTATCCAATAAGGAAGCAAATGTTGTATGTGGATATAGCATTTGTAACACATATGTGAGTATAATTATATAAATATGTTGCAATAGGTTTCTCGATATTATAATAGGTTTTAAGGGTAATACGTACGTAACATCACGCCTGTAATCCCCTAAGGGGTAGGCAGAGGAGTGTAGTACACTCCCACATGTTTTAAGGGTAATGAATTCTATTTATCTCAGCTTTATAACCGACTGAGAAAAGTTCATACACCCAGATACTTAAAATTATTATCGAAAGATGAGATTATCGATGAGATTGTAAAAACTGATAAAATACGTACTTTTAAACAAAAAGTCACGATTTGTTGTAAATATAATAAAAAATAACTAGTGTACTTTGAACGGAAATACTGAAGCTGAAGCTTATATATTTTAAAACCTTATAAGGATAATTTGGCAATTAAGACCTCTTAAGACTTCTTCGGCGAACCTTCGCCGAAGACTTCTTCGGCGAACCTTCGCCGAAGAGCCGAAACCGGCGTGTATGCATGAAGAGAGTGATGAATGTAGACGAAGCGCGTCAGGTTTGCAAGGACAGAAATATTTGGGACTCGGTGCTTTCTGCCTACCCCGTTAGGGACCTGGCGTGGCGGTATGTTGTTGTTGTTATTGCCGAAGAGCCGTAATTTTGGTTTGTTGACAGAAGTGGCTAAAGCAATACAAAACGAGAAAGTTCCGGAATTGGGGAGATCATAGAAACGATTATATGTATAAAACGGATTTAACATAGCAATCGCGGTCAGGAAACCGACTTTTGAATACTAACAATGGTTAATTATAAACGGTGGAAAATATTTCGACTCATAATGGCAGATTTTTATCGCATACTGTTCATAGTGTTCGGTGACGTGCTAGTGACTTTACAAAGAGAACGTTTCCGTGCACTTGACGCTGAAAAGATTTGACTTTCGAGATAGTACACCCGCCACAATTTTATGTGCCGACGTAGCAGTACAGTTGCTCTACCTATTTCTATAACCCAAATCAGAGTAACCTAGAAGGAAAGGTTTGAGAAAGGAAGATTCAGAAGTTATAGGTACAAGATGTAATAACAATTTGTATAAGAGTATTAGCGGTAAGGGTGTGAAAAACGTTAATTTTACGTAATTGAAAATGACCTCTAATAGGTACTTATGAGAAATACCAAGTAAAATGGATACAATCGTGTGACTATACATCTATTTATTCTAGAGTGTTACATTGTTTGTAGTAGGTACCTTTGCATCAATCTTTCCTGGTCAGAGGGCTTCCAACATGTTCAAGCATTTATGTACGTAATAAGTAAATGCGGTTCTCAGAATATGTATTGCATGTAGATAGATAAAGACGCAGTTCAGTTAATCAGAGTAATATAGTTAATATTAAGAGACTACGAAATCGTCGATTAGAAAACAAATAGATATAGAAATGACTTCGAAGTGCTTTAGACATTGTAAGAAAACATTTTAGAAATTACTGTAGTTATTCATTACTTTATTAATATACTTATTATTATATCATTACACCGATATCTTATCGGTTTAT
>DWDX01001882.1:0-16878 GCA_018245675.1 Agara michaeli | reverse complement strand
GCCCGGTGCATGGCAATAGGCTCACCACCTATTCCATTGTGGGACTTAAACGTAACTGGTGAATTGTGGGGGTGTACCTACTACACTCCTCTGCCTACCTCTTAGGGGATTACAGGCGTGTTGTTACGTTGTTACCTATAATATATTGCACGGTCATTGGTGCCGAAACTTTTCCTAGACGAGGTAATATTTTTCCATCAGAATCTGTTATTCCCAGACTTATGTTCACGCAGTGACTGGAAATGGGTTATTATAAAAACCGAACCCACAAAAGCCCGTGTAAGTTGGTCCGGAAAATTTTAATAATGGCTCGCATCGTCCTACTTATATTTTCACATATGCTTATGGTACATAAGGCTGATTGGAATTGCCAAAATGTTCCATACTGTGACATAGTGAAAGCGGCCATTACAAGCATCGTTTGAATGGTCATGATGGACATCGAATGAGCTTTTTCTCTGCTTGCTTCATTTTAAACTAAGATGTTGTTTTCTCTTTTCATTTTATGGAATGGGAGACGTACTGAATCTATATAGTCTGTTAATGGTATGGAAATTTATGGATTATCTGGAATGAATAACCATTAATAAACTTAGGACTCCATTAAATAATAATTGTGACATTAAAAATGTAATTGTAAATAAGTGTTACGATTTACTAAGTTGCTTACAATATTTGATGCCTCCTTATAAATTACTGCCGTACTAATATTTTTCCCATAAAAATGTACCATAGTTTATTTTATGAATTTAATATGAAGAAAAATAATGATATGATACTGTAGAAATGAAAACAAAAAAATTACCGAATTATAAAAAAACCTACTCCCGAGAGAACTGACAAAATTTTGAATATAAAATTTAACTTTCTCCCGGATTCAACTCACGTTCTAAAAATAATTTCTTCGAAATCAACTCACTAATTATCTCGCAAATGAAAACACTACAATTTCATTTCTATGCGTTTCCTCAATAAAAATATAATGAAAACAAGCAACAGTATCGTGCGAACGGAATAATTTTGCATGAGTTGATTCAAGAATTTCCATTTAAGTTGGCTGTAGCTATTCAGAGGAATTTTGAATAGTCCTGTACGCTATGGAAATTTGTGCAATAAGCAAGGTGGCTTACGCTGACACGTGTCCTGTGACCTGCGCGTGATAGATGACAGAAAAGGCTTCCAGCATCTGAGCACTACCAACATTACAATAGAATAAAAGATGACATTTTAGACTCGACGTGCTCTTGTCGCGGTACTATCTCAGAATTCTGTAAAGAGGAAGAGATTCTGTCAAGATTTTTACCACTTAAATCTGTTTTGTACGCAAGTGTAATTATTAACGAAGTTGTATGAAAGAATGGGATTCATACTGATGAGAAATACGAACCAATAGTCCAACTATCCTACCGGGAGCTCTGCGGGAAAAAGTAATACAAGATGTAGTTGAGTGGAAAAATGTTAGGAATGGGAACACAGGGCGAGAAAAGACTAAAAAGCCCCTCGTATTTAATCATTTTGAAGGTTAACAATCACTTCTCTCTAACAAAATGGAATGAAATAGGCAGAGCGTATTACGTTACATGCGAGAGCGGCGTCAGATTTTCACGGAGCGCGTCAAAAATAAGGCTTCGCGAGACGGAATCCGAGCTCGCGCCGAGCGTATTGGAGATGTAAACGTGTCGAGCGAAATAAATACATTACAAACCGCAGTTTCCTAGAAAGGAATCTCTCTCTTTTATCGTTTTTTTATCGATACGATAAGCCTCGATATCTTTGTGGAGCGAAACGTGAGACGATTTCGAGCGGCGTACATTAGTAAATGGTATTTGACGGGGCCATTTGATATTTTTTGCTCACAGCCTTAGGTGGCGCCAACAAACGTAATGTCGGTGTCTCGTTTACTACTGTCATTTTGAATAATGTATTCTTACAACAATCGCAGTTATTCCAAACGGAACTCGACTCGGTTTGTGTAATTGCTCGAAATTATGTTCTTAATGCTCATAACGGAGCGAATTTTCCGGATTCTTCGCACGGCCATTACCATGGATCCCGTCTTGAATATAAATTGCGGCGAGGTCACTGGAGCATCATTTAAATATTTGCATTCGCCTCACTGCATTATGGAGTTTAATAATGCTGCTTTTTGCTTAGTGGCATGTTAATGTTCTCAAAAGTTTTCACTAGTTCATGGATACTTCGATGTTTCCATGACTGTCTGTATGGACGTTGATAACTAGTTGTATCGCACCAGATCCGATTCCGATGCCCGCGACGAGCTCTCTAGGCACTTCTAAGCCTCTGGTTTCTCGTGACACCATTGTGTCCAGGCTACGAGGAGTCGGTGCAGATGATGTGCAAACCAGAAGTAGTGCGATGGATAAGAACGCCAATGAGCTGAAGCCGCTCCTGAAAACGAATGACCGTAATATGAGAATACGTTTGTTTCACGATTATCGTTTTTCAACGAGTTTATTATAAATATGAAAGCGTATTTTTTATCGTTACTTTATTGATTTATTTTGGTAAAACAACAAAATGTGTATTATGAAAATCACTCAATGCGCTTACTACTATTTTACTTATTAAACTATCGTTTAACTGTACATTTCAATCTTTTGATACTATGCTGATTAAAGGCAAAATGAAATAAACATTAAACCACTGAAACCACCTTTACAGAGGTATAGCTAATATAGATATTTTTTAATTACCATTCCATTATCTAACATCTTTCAGAAGACAGCTAACCATCTCTTTCTATTAAAGTTTGATTGCATTTGTCCACCAACGGCCATGGTCGTTTGTGACAACTGCTTGCAAGTTTGCTATTTTCTTCATAAAGAACCCGATATATTGGACATTGCTCCTCTATCCCGGAGCTAGGTAATCACTGGGCAGATTTAAAGATCTTTTCATTTTGGTGTTGAATAAAATTCTGAGAATCGACTTACATGGCTGACCGCGCGAACTCGAGCGACGGCCGTTATCTTACATTCACTTCACTACAACTGCGAGATGTACGCGACGCGACCAGATAACTCCTGAGATCATCGATAGCGGGTATCCGATAAGCCCGTTCTATCTATCCGATAACTGGATCGAAGTTGAACAAACTCAAATTCAATTTTATGAGTCGCTCGAAAAGGTAGATAATACAAATTGTCTCGAAGAGAAATTCTGGTACGGGAAAGTTGTAGGAATTTAACGGCATGTTATAAGTTTACTTATCGTTGCAACAACTGCGATACTTATCGTGAATCGCTTTAAACACGAAAATCAGTTGTGATACACTTTCGCTCAATGATCACACTCAAATGTAACGTGGAGTATAAATTACGTACGACAAACGCGCCATCACGTTACTTTAATTGAATTTCAGAAATTGTATCGCACGTCTCCTAGATATTGTACACTATTTACAATTCCAGATAATTTATAATAATGAGTTTTAATGCTATTATATTTAATTACTCAATATGAATTATAATGTTACTAGTAATTAAATCTACGGTGTTACTAACATTATAACTTTTGGTACACGTAAGTAGATTTCTAGTTCAATAAACTTGAACTATTGTAAGGGTCTACAATAGTTCAAGTTTATTGATATAATCAGGATTTGTTTTCTTTAAAACTATATAAAAAATATTTGCTAAGCCATAAAGGCAATATCTAACTGTATCTCCTCTTTGTCCACAGATTATATGGACTCGCTATGCAAGGACCACTTTCTACAACGGCAGTATCGGAAGTTGGATGGCGGGGTGCTCTGGTCTCGCAACGAACGCAACCTGGATTGCACTGTCACCTTCCAGACACATAGCATCCTCCAGCGGTTCATGCTGCATTTCGAAATGCTGCAGCTTGACTGCAATGACCATCTATATGTGTATGATGGCGCGCACGCGACAGCGCCACCTAAGGTAAAATACCTTTCACTAGTATCTAGTTGTCTACATTTTAAATATAATTTAAAAAATCATTGTTTAATGCGTCTTGTCGCATAAAGAATAGAATATCTTGATGGATGCTGCCAGTTCCTGGTATAATCACACTTGTATTACAATGCTAAGATCAATTACAATGCTTATACGTATATCTTAACAGTGCAAATAAATGCGCATACTTATGGTTCAAAGCTTCAAAGCCGAGTTTTTGCACATAGAAGTGGCTAAAGATGAGTCAGGACCGTACCCAGTAGTATCCATTAGGATAATTATCTCTGAGAATTATCTCTGCCTATCCCTACTAGATATATGCGCGATTATATGAGTTGTCCAGAAAGATTACAAACAATTGCTGACAGCCTATCAATATTTTGGGTAATTTTAAAATGGACAAACAACGTATACTTTTAAAATAGAGGGAGAGTCATTAACTCGACACAATCATCTTTAAATGTAAAATCTTCTCTTCTCAGATTGTTATAGCGATAATCATGATAGCAGTCTGTGTATATTACTTGTAGTACTTGTCCTTAAGAATGGGACGAGAACAGTAAAGTCCGGGAACATTTCTCTAGGGACATCTCTTCCTTTTCTCTTTACGAAGTGTATTTGGATGTCCAAAAATGGACGATCCACCCCCAAAATCACGCGTAAGCTGATCCCTTGGTACATATGTTTCCATTCTCTCACAAATCGTCTTGTGCCAAGAAATACTCGCGGGAATAGCCCCCGCAAAAATTTCCTCGCTCACGCCGCGAGATCGTTTCCAAGAATTTTTTATCCACCTTCGATGAAAGGTGCGAGTATAATGAGAATACCATCGATATGGATTCCAATTTGGAGGGATTCCAAGACGTCGCTATCGGCAATTACTCGCCAAATTCCGGTTTAGTCCCATTTATTCTCTATTACCGGTTTCTAGGGCAACGTTAATTTATAAAAGATGCTTCCTCGGGTATATGCTAATGAGAGCCGTGAGAATACCTGCGCTAAAATGGAAACTATGTATATAAAGTTTCATTTTAGGTGTTCTGTTAGAAATATACTGGGATCGTGTTACTAGTAACTGCATGCACTTAACATAATATGTTTTTGTTACACTCATAAAAGTCTTAATAGAAACAGAATCTTTTGTCTGGAGCCAAGAGACAAGCCTTGTCGAAAGACAACACTTTGTTTAAGGCTTTCTAATGATCGTAAAGAAAAATTAAGTACAGATAATGATTATTATGGTTTTAATCAGTTTTAGATCACTGTTAAATATTTTATACTTATGTTTTCGATGTCAATAACAGATATCTCGTACATATTAGACATATTATGGTCTTTCACCAACGACTTGAGATGTGAACCAGTGTGAATGTTATCACTATCATACTTATCAAAAGAATTATAATTTATTACAACAATCTTCAAAGACAAATGCAAAAACATCCAAACTCTTTTCCAATTAAATAAACTGTGTACAACGGTGTGGAAGATATCCAGATATGCCTCTGAAAATGTTTCTTTCGGAATAATTAATTTGGAATTAATTAAAACAATTTTGAATAATTTTTGTACGACGAATATTTTAATTAATTTCAAAGACGGCTCCGCCGTACAGCATTTTCGGGGGGTCGTCAATGAGCCATCCTTTGTTGTGATCACTTCGGCTGGTCGCCCGAAAGTTCTGGAGTTATACATAGTTGACTAAGAATAATAATATTCGCAATGAGAATGTTAATCGAGGCATCCACGAGCGAAGCCAGCGGCCGGCAGCTGCCATCGCACCTGTTAAATAATTAACACGCCAACAAAGAAGCAACTTTGCGAATTTTAAATTCAAATCCACCCAAGTTTTAGTCGCAACGGTTCTCTACAAAAGGGCTTTGTACTTGTGTACCCATTGTGGCCTCGCGGGCGTAGTTTAAGGGCCGGTACCGTCGGGCGGTTTTCTTTTACGGTGTGTTGTTTATATTGCCTTATCCTAAACACACACGGAGCGGCCAAACAACGTTTTCTTAACTCGACGGCGCACACAAAGAGCTCGTACATGTTTAATTATAATTTCATACCTAATTACAAGGCGTAAATACTTAAATAAGACTGAATTAAGATAACAGTGTGCTAATGGTCGTAATGAGTAAGTTTAGGTATTTATAATACCAATTCATTTATATGTAATATGACAGGAAGACCAGCTCAAGAGGCGAATGAAATTTATCAAGATTACAGTTGGTGGAAATCCTTTGTCTCTGTCTGTCCCATTAGAAATAGCAGTGACTGTACGACTATAACATTTAGAAGAACCTAGAGAGTCCTTGGAATATTATTTTAAACAGAATTAGAAATCCGAAGATGAATAAAAGCCCAAAAACAATGTCGAATATTTAATGTAAAAGTAACGTACGAACGAGACTGGATTCCTCACGACGGTTATTATTGAAGATCAGGGACGTTCATTTGACAGCTGGAGTTTTACCAACTTCGTCCGTCCCTAAACTTTAAATTCGAAGGATCCGTGTTCTTCGGTTACTTAAGGACCTCTTCAAACGAAAATTCATAATTGTAACTGTGAATTGGATGGAATTTTGACATTTTATCGGGCGTATCGGCTTATTCGGGTACGGTACTTGAAACTCCGCGGAGTACTTTAATGGTCTCGTAATCATCTTTTAGGTGTATTTATTTAGCAAACTTACGGAAGTTCGCCAAGAGAACGTAAAGTCTGTCATCATCCGTAATGGGTCGTAAGAATTAAGGTTATTTTCGGTAACGACTCAAAGGAGCTCGCCGAATAAAATGTCTTCGGTCGCGTTCTTTTGAATTCGTATCGCATTTTTGGATTGGAATTCGCCGTCTTGCGGAGATATTTCACTATGCGCCTGACGTGCGGAGGCTTGTGATCGTTGATGTTCGCGGGGAAGTCGTGCCGTAACGTCTCCATCTTGCGTTACAAAATGAAATTTTATGCTAAAAGCTTCCCGTCGTTAAAATCTAGTTTCGCTTTAGCCTAATGGCTTACAACATTTGGGGGCTTATTATGGTGAGAATATTTATAAGGTCCTTACAGTAATGTCTCTGTTATACCTTAAAATTTCGGTGACGGTAGGTTTCTTAGTACCTTCGGCCACATTTTTATAGTAATTACGACTATTGTAATTCTAGATAAGAATAATTTACATATGCCTTAAGCGTGAAGCTTAAACATCGAGCATTAACTTTTAAAGTACTTCAATAAAATTAAACCATTCTGGACTCGTTCCAAAATAGAAAGAAACAATACAATACGTTAATAAAACGGTCGACTGTAATGGAATCAACGGCAAACCGCAGGCGGCATACGTAAACTCCGCGGAGCGCAAACAATGTACGGATTCATTACAAAGACAAAGGGCAAAGTTACGACCACCTGAACGGCTCCAACTATTCCAAACTATGCGCACTCGAATATCTAAGACAATAATCGCCAAACAAAGCGGGACCAAGTTTGCAACTTTCATCACAGAAATGATACAGATAAGTCCACTTGCAGAGTTGCCAAGTTCGAACACTCGGAGTACTTATTAGACGGGTCAATGTTCAGTGGAGTTACTGAGTTTCGTGGCGATGTCCACGAGTCTGTTACAAGTTTTCACGATGTAGACGTACCGGGAGTTACACCGCTTGAATTTAAAGCAGCCGGCGAGCTCTCGTTGTTTGTAATTGCAGATTGCGCGTCGTGGATAATGGCCAAGAAAGGATGGGACGGGAAATTAGTTTGTACTTGGCGCGCGTCTTGTAAATTGAGTTAAACGTGTCGGTAATGTTTTTCATGGTCTTTCGGTAATGAAGTTTTCTTTCTTATATATCTAACGTTGATTTTGCGCAGAATTTTTCTGTACGGCTAACACATTTCATATTATTACGTAAATGAAACCGTTCGACTAATCCGGAGTCTGTTCAGTACATCGTTAAATATTTAATAACAGTGCTATTAACCGTTAATTATCGTCCCCTTAACCCTCATTTTACAAGTTCGGTGGAAGTAGAAAACGTTCTGGCGAATATCGACAATTTAAGGCCGCAAACTAAACTACTAAACGGGGTCGGTAATCAAAAGTTAAAAACGTTGTAGAGAAGAATTTTAATATTCAGCGCAATCCGATCTTTATTAAACTCGGTATAAAAGGAGGAATAAGAGCCGCGAAAGTTCGATGCAACTAACGCCTGTGGATGCACCTCCTCCCACCCCGCGCCCCCCCGGCGGAGTGATGTAAAGCGGTGAAGGATTCCGACTAAATCCGGGCCCGTCACGTCGCTGCGATCGCTCTCCCTGAAATATGACAGCGATATAATGCGGCCATCGCTCAATAAGCCCCGGCTCGATGAAGAAAATATTGCCGGCGCCTGAGAGCTCAGCGAACGACCTGCGCATTTGTCCAATAAAGGCGTCTACACACTTATAGCGCACGAATTGTTCGTACTTCGCCGTTTTATGTCGAGCACGTTTCCTCATTTTGTAGTAAAGCTACTTGTTAAGATTGAACTATTGTCATAGAGAGCGGTATATTTTAAAATATTATCACAATGAATGATGAACGTTTTGTTGTGTATTATAATAAAAGCGAAGGCAGCAATTTTCTGTATTTTAATTACAATTTAAATCATTCTCAATCTGTGATATCTAAACGCCGCAAGCGCTACATGAATAATATATAAATAAACATATAAAGTTCACTATCTCATTAAAAAAAAAATACAGACGAATAAAGTCGGTTAAAAATGCAATGCTTGTAGACATTTTAACCTTAATTTCTTGATAAAATCGCCGAAAATATGATCTTATTTTAGTGTAAGTGTTGTTTTTAACATATACTAACTCTTATGAAAACATTTGTGTCATCTAAACGTTGCTGACATTGTATTGAAGTATTTTTTTTATGTGAACACAGTAGCAAACCAACCTCTAATAGGATTACAGGAATAATATTAGTTCAATTAGTACTTGTTAGTTAGTTTAGTATTAGATAGTAGTCGCCCTGTGAGTGGTCAAAGATGCTTTAAGTAACTTCGATATAACAATGCAGATGAGAACAGTAACAATAAAAAAAGGTTCACTAAAGGCTTCAAATTCAAATTGTTTTATACATTATAAGGCGCACACACACACACACATTCAATTCGCAACAATAAGAGAACTCTACAAGCAACATTGTCAGTACTAACGCAACCTGTTTGGTTTTAAAATACATTCGGTGACATGTCGCATCTGAACTTGTTGCAGGCGGACTTGTCGTGCCGCAACACGAAGCAGCAGGTGGGCGCGCTGTTCACGCGCAGCAACTTCGTCACTCTCAAGTACGTGACCGACAACTGGGGCACCGACGCCAACGGGTTCAAACTCGTCATCACCGCGGTGAAGGATCCCAGTAAGTTTCTACAATACCTGAATGTTTATGTTGCTGTAAGTCCCAATCCCGTGGGACTTTTAGAATAAAAAGTAGTAGTAGGTAATGAGCAAAACAAACAAAGTATTAATTACATATAATAGATTCACGTGCGAATAATTTTAAAATACTTGTTAATATCGAAATAGGTAATTAATTTCTACTGAACTATTTGAGACTCTAAGTGACTCTTACCAGAGCCAAAACCGATGTAAAGCTGTATCTACACAGAACGTTTACCAAAACGATGCGATTCTATAGAAATCCTATTTAACCTGCATATGGTATTACGTTTCGTGCTATGTGCCAATTCGAGGGGCGCGGCTTTGTGGCGGAATGAATCGAAGCATACAAAGCTTCCCAATTTAGCTGTAAAGATAAGACACTTTTCGGACGAGCTCATATAGACTTTTGCAAATACGAAATTGATTAAAAACGATCAAAGCAAATAAAGCGAACGAGTTTCACGATCTTTTCTAAGTGAGGCCTCAAAGATACCGCCGCGGGGCTCGCAATTACTGAACCGTATGATATTGAGAATATTTATTTGGAAATAAACAGTACTGTTACAGTAATTGGAATCGCGGGCGTACGGGTCGCATTTCTCGTTGAAAGCAAAGGACGAGATAAGCAACGATTCCGGTAATCCTCCAGGAGTTCGCTGCACGAGTGTAAAAGTATATTAAACGGATGTCACTAATCCAGTTGACGAGGAAATAAATCTACAAGAAACGAGGCGTCCATTAAGCGCAGCGCGGGGTGAGCGGCGCTCGCGAAGGTCGACCCTCGTTCGTGGGCCTGTTTAATTTTCCCGAATGTTTGTTTATTCGTACAGAGAGCAGACAGGGCAGTTCGTTTACACATTCCACGCTTATATAAAAAAATTCTATACATCCCTTTATTGCGTGTTCGCTTTCATCCGTCGTTCGAAACCTGTTGCGAGGAGCGCTTAAGGTTTGCTTACATCCGAATTATTCACGTTCCAATGTTCGCGATGGTTTATTTAGTATTAACCGGTTTTTACAACCTTCCGTTTTCTAGGCTATCGTCACAGCTTCGGTTAGAAGCACCATTGTTTATATTTAAAAAAGAAAAAAGGTCTATCTCATTATGCTCAGTGCGAAAAGCCTTTTGTCGTCACGCGAAAGCAGCTTTCATTAAACTCTCAGAAAGGATTTACAAGGAGCCCCGATAACAAGTTAAGAACACAATAGCTGCGTATTACGATTTTGTATTTCTACACGAGTGCGACAGAAGCAGGATTCGACATGTCTGGAGGCCCAAACGTATAGATCACCGTCTCTCAACTTGGGGTCGCAATCGCTGGATGGAGAGTCGCGTTTGTTATTGTTTTACGTTAGTTACATTAAATAATAAGTGTTTTGGACATTTATCAAAATTGTAGACATATGTTTTGAGCTGTTACATTTACATAATCATAACAGAATCAAAATTGGCCGAAGTTGATTCGTCCTCACAATAATATGCAGTATACCTTAATAATCGTTAGTTGCGACAGCCGCATGTGACGCGCGCCGCAAGCCGCGGCCGCGTGCCGCAGATGGCTGCCATATTGGTATGTTTCGGCAGTTCCCGCCGGATGTTCCCCGCACTTTATACACGACCCGTTGCCAATATTTCGACAATAATGACTGTAATAAATTTTATTGATATTGGATCTGGTGTGAACCTGTCGATTGACCCCCGCAGCGGGGTCGGTTGACCCGGGGTTCTCTACCCTCATTTGTCCTGTGAGATTTGCATTACATTATTAAAAATTGGGTTTGTAAAATTAATTTCTACCGAAGTAAGTTGAGTTTTTTCATTTTGCTCACATTATTACAGACTGTTACTAGTATTGTACTGTCGGTCTGTGCTGTTTTTTGTTGTTTGAAAGTACCCTCTTTAAATACATCTTAAGTGGTAATACCTCTCAGTTTTAGTTTATTTGATGTTAGCCTATGTGATACTCTACAATTTAGTCCTTAGATATTGCTACACATGTGACCAATTTCGAACGAAGTTAGTTATATTTAACCTGCAGCTACTCAAGTCCCCCGTTTCAGAATGAGAAGGATTACTACCACGGGATTGCACCAAATAACATTTTCAAAACAATTCCACAAAACCACTAATTTCTCACTTTTTCGTGGTCCATATTACGTTGTTGTAATGTTATAAAAAAATCAATCAAGAAATCTACTTTTGATATAATGAAATACTTCCAAGGTCCATACTTGTTTGCTCTCCTCCGAGCGACCCGGCCCACCCTTAGTTGGACATCCGTCATTATAATTGTAAACCGACATACTCGTAGATGCCCGTTCTGACTACGATTTGCTGAATATAAATTTGGGCACAAAGTACTCAACAATTATACTTTCATAGCCGACTCCCTCGTCAGGACCACTATGGAACATATACGCTGACAAGCCTTTTTGATATTTCCGGTCAAAGCGTTCACTTTTCACAGTACATGAATACATAAATACGCAAGTCCTACGGCGTATACAAATTGTGGAAATAGGTAACAATAGATTGCGTTAAAACCTGCCGTCACTACTGCCTGCCTGCGGAGGTAATGTCTAGATCGGCTTAACGATGTTACCTCTTTTTCTCTGTTACTGTTTTTCTCTATCTACCGTCGGACGCACACTACGAACTACTACAATGGAAAACTTGTTAAACCTCAAAGCGAACTTCACCAAGCAAACATAATTATATCCGGCTCCCAGTCGAGTTCCTGAAAGTTCCCCAATACCCACGCACTATCCCGTGGCAGGTGTACATTTCAAAGGTGGAAGATTTAATTGAATATACATGGGTATACTTATATACTCTTAACACAAGGATGTGGTGAGTGAGCGGAGATAACCTAAATCTATACTAATATTATAAAGAGGAAAGATTTGTGTGTGTGTATGTAACGAATAGGCTCAAAAACTACTGGACCGATTTCAAAAATTCTTTCACCATTTGAATGCTACATTATCACTGACCAATATAGACTATACTAGCTTTTGCCCGCGACTTGGTCTGCGTGGAATACTGTCTTTTGCAATAAAAGTATCCTAGGAAATTAAAATGCTGGCCAAAGTCACTATTCCATGCGGACGAAGTCGCGGACAAAAGCTAGTAATTTATATAATTTGTATAGATCCACATAGATCTGTTCGTGCACTACGTATTTCAATGGCACGCATTATTTGGGATTTGTTTCAAAAAAACGGTTTCAGGGTTATCTTGGTTGGTACCCCATTTTGGTGGAATGATTACAATAATAACAGAATTACCGTAAACGCCTATCAAATTCTACCCACACTGTCTCACCACGCTGTTTTACGACCGACAATGTGCCGTACGACAATTTTGCTGTAAAAATATTTTTTATGATGTTCTATTACATACAGACACACGCTTTATTAGCTAGTCAGCTTCATGGCTCAGAGCTTAGTTTTCCGTGTCTAGAATTCTGCTAGAATTTAAAGAATACTACTAATACTACTGGTGCTCGTACTACGCTTATCATACTACGGTATACTAACAGGTTAGGCATAAATCATCACAGTTCCAAATATCACTGACGTTCTTCGTCCACATTCATCACTCTCTTCATACCGATTGCGGAGACTCTTGACTCCCTCATCAACCAGTATCTGACCTGTTAATGACAGCGACAAAAAAAAAAAAAAAAAGACAGCGAAGTAAAACCCTTACGAATAACGCGGTAGACAAACAGCGCACAAGTGAGTGTTCCATTTTTAAATGAGACCCCGAAAACCTTAAAACAAGGATGACGTCACGGCCTGAATACATTTACATTAACTAGAAAGAGAAACATTAACCTTCGTGCTGCATGTATACACGACAAGACCTTCCATTCCAAGTCTAGATTAGAGTTGGTGAGGTTTTAAAGGAATTGTCCCAATTGGAGTAGTTATGAGATGAACGAGTAGTGTATGCCCTATATTAAGGTATAATTTTTTTTTATACATTTAATTATTATGCCTTTAGTGCTCGGTTCACGGATTTCCTCTCATCATTATAAAGAAGACCACAGTACACCACGCTCCCCAACTGCGGATTGACAGACTTCAAACATCTCAAACAGGTTTCCCTACGATATTTTCCTTCACCGTTATAGCGAGTGACTTTATTTAAACGCACATAACTTTGTGATGTCAGAACCGCGCTCGGATTTGAACCCATGCCCCTGGTGTGGGAGACGGAAATAAAAACCACTAAGCCATCACCGCTTAGACGATTCATGAATACAATCAATATACATAATTTGTTTGCATTACATTTGGGCAGATGTTATGCGTCAAGAGTAAATCCTACTCAAGATAGTTTACCGTTTTTCGAAAACATTTTGACTAAGTGTACACAAACCATGAAATATATGAAAGGCAAGCTAAACATCTTAATTTACACTCGCCTTCTATGTATATATTAAAAATTTCTTACAAAAACGAACCATAAAGAAAAAATATATTATTCTTAATGGACTGCAGGCGAAGGAATTTTTTTGTATTTTATTAACCGACTTCAAACAATTCAAACAGGAGTAAGTACTCAATTCGATTGGTTTTTTAAATGTTTTCTACCTCATAACTTTCGACTTGGTGAACCGATTTTTTTAATTAACCAAGCATGTAGGCCACTTGATGGTAAGTTGCTATCGTTGCCTATGGACATGTCCAACACCAGCGGAGCTACTAAAGGATTGCAAGTTTTGAAGGAGAATTCTTTTCAAGCCTTTCATCGCTCGTTGTCGGACAATTTGATAAGAATCTTATTAGTATTCCTGTTAAAACCCTATGTTGTGGCTTGAACGCCGTTAACCGAGTTACTGGTACCGTTTACGTTTTATTAGGATACACTGATTTTTAATACGGCGAATTCCAACGTTTACTCGAAAAAAAAATGCCCTCAATAATTTTGCAAATACAGAGGTTACGTACTACTTGTATGTGTGTACCCTTTTTAACCGACTTCAAAAAAAGGAGGAGGTTCTCAATTCGTCTGTATTTTTTTTTCACAAAGTGCTGGGGGGAGGAGGCACATTTTCAACAAATTTACAACTTTAACAACAGACCTCTTTACACGCCTTTCTTGAAGAGCCCTATGCCATAGCGCTCCAGAAATATTGATGATGTAAACTCCTTTAAAACTTTAACGCAGACAAAATCACAGTGACAAGTTTTATATGGTCATATACATATATGTGAAAATTACGCTTATGTAGCTGTTAGCATTAAAACGATCACATTTGTGATCTTGGCACTGTGTCCGTACGTCGCACCGCAAATTGCTCATTATATTACTTTTATAGGCGATTTTTAAGCTAACTGCCTGAAAATCCATGCTGTCGTAACATCCTCTGCATTTAGGTGTACACTAATCGTATTCAGAGACAATTAATGGGACGATATTATCCGCTTGGTTTAAAAATTCTCTCCAAAATATTATGCCATATATTTTTAAACTTGTTGGCAAAATTATACGTTTGCACCGAGGCTACGCAAACCGGAGAAACAACTAGTAGCTGAAATAAACATATTTAAACTGGCTCAATAGCTCATGGGTGGCTCCGTAGATTTAATCAACTCTATGAGTCACTGAACATAGATCTCTTTCAAGGAGCATCTGACCCTGAAGTTTGGTCCTCCAAATCCAAATACTTCAGACTGTACATATTCTACTCTCACGTAATTACCAAGTGTCGCCAACATTTTAGATGAAGATTGAAACGCGAGTTAACTTTTTTTCCTTAGAGATTTTTTCTTTCTTTCTCTTTCTCTCTCTCTCTCTTTTGAAATATGTTGAAATAATACCAACGAAAGACACAGGCTGACACTGGTGACGGTGTAAAGGACAATGTGAAAATATTTCCACACTGCGCCTTATGCTGCATTTACATTCTAAGATTCCATTGGACATGGCCCGCGTGAATCCTATAACGAGAGTAAATACCTGTTCGTGCACCGTTACGACTCATAAACGTTTTATAGGGGCTCGTATTAGGTAAATAAGAGTTAAAATAAAACCAAACAGATGTCGGTCTCATTTACGTGTAATGGCATTGATTTGTTCTTATAATAAAAACGTGACCGAAACCTAATGTAAGTATACGCACATACATATTCTCTGTATCGCCGTGTCTTTATTTCTTTTCAAATGTATTTTGCTTTGCTTCATATCCATTACATGGAGTACATTATATATATTCGAGGCTCAATTTCTCCGTCCCGTTACTCCTTATTGGATTGGACATGACTTTATTCCGCATTACATTTCGTGTAAATAGTTCTAAAACACCGTGTTCTCTATAACGTTTGTGAAAGTAATATTTTAAGATAAATTACACTTGTTAACCTGCATAACATAACCAAAACTTTACAGTTCTCAATAATGGAGTCGAAGGTGAATGACCTTGGTCTTTTAAGTACGAATCCGTAGATAAGATACTGAATAACGATAAGAAAGTTGACGGCTGATTGGTGATGATAGAGGTGGTGGTGATGTAGAAATTGATTTGATCTAAATCCGCTTCATATTTAGAGAATATCTAAATTCTAAAAACAAGAAAGAGCGAAGAAAATAAATGATTTTATCTTTGTCAATCCGTTCGCCATTAAAAGCGTTGCGTAACGAAACCATTCCAATTCCAGTAGTACCCGAAGACATTTAATTTCACCGTCGTCGAACTGATAACCCTGTAAGGACATTAGGGGATGTTTAGCAGGCTTTGTACAAAAGGTTGATTTGATCCAGATTGGATGGGGTACGGTCATCCAATAAACTGGAACTCTTAAAGTAGGTCATCAGTAAAATATGCTGTGAACATGATATTACAAAAGCATCTGGTAACCCAGTCGAGTTTGAAATTAAGTCGTAGAGTCAGTCATCTAGAACTATCCAGAAGAAACTGCGTGTCTGAGCACAACACGTGTTTTGTTTGTTTCAATTGTTTGAAGTTGTTTAATTAAGCAATTTTTAAACTAGACTACAAATATGACATGACAATTATTCGTGTATTCAGATTCCAGAATCGAAGAAAATAAATCCAGATACCAGGAAAGGCCCAGTACTAGGACGTAAATGAAAATTGCAGCCAGGCATGGTTTTAATATTTATATAACTAAATTAAATAAAAACCCAGCGAGCAAACTAAGAAAGTTAATGAAAACGTCCGTACTTGGATTTCCACAGATGCAAATAATCTGGGTTGAATTGTTCCCACGGCGCGGAAATTAAATTTTCGTCGAATACTGTTTAAATTGGAAACGTTTAATGACAGTGGGGAGAGTCGATGGAAATCCATTTGCACCTGCCCACACGTTTCAGTGAGCAGCAGCTTTTGTAGAAACATGCATTCTAATAATTCTATATAGCCTCCACATAAATGATATATAAAACCAGGCATAATCGTGGTAAATTTGATGGTAATTTTGAAGAGACACCGAAATTGATATAAAATATTTAACAATAATGAATACAATCGTGCTACATCT
>DWDX01001881.1:0-16883 GCA_018245675.1 Agara michaeli | reverse complement strand
ATAGCCTAAAGCCTTCCTCGATAAATGGTCTATTCAACACAAAAATAATTTTTCAATTCGAACCAGTAGTTCCTGAGCGTTCAAACAAACAAACAAACATACTCTTCAGCTTTATAATATTAGTATAGATGTGTATGTACCATAACACGGGCATTGACTTGTCTAATTTGGTATCAGATAGCCGTGTGTGGAACTGTCCCCGACAAACATTACGGTGCCCACGGCGAAATAAGAAGCACAGACAACACCGGTATCTTTTGATATCGGTGTTCTCTTAAAAGATTGCTTTACAAAGTTTTTGAAAATTATAAAACGAGACCGTTCATTTCAATGACGTCGCAAAACTTTTCCCCAATGCAGATCCGGTTAAAAACAGCCCCTAAACGGAGAGCGGACGCCCACGCGCGCTGTAAATAGAACCTCACCCCAACCCCTCCGCTGGGTGGAAACTACGCAGCGTAAATCTTTTCTAACCACTCGTAGTTGTGTGAACGGTTGAACAATGTGCGCTCATTTTTTAAATCTTCAAGAATATACCTAAGTCGTAAGGACCACGTTTATAAGTTTGGAGTTTATTATTATAATACCATCACGCCAGGTCCCTATCGGAGTCGGCAGAGAGTAAAGAGTGCCAAATCTCTTTTCATACGTACACGCCGCTTTCGAAGGCTTCTGACTCGGAGTTTATGCATACGAGTATAGTAGAATTCTTTGTGTATTAAAATTTAAAAAAAATTATACTATTCAAATGCGTTAATGTTACTTTCAGAATATTCAAATGAAGAAGAATATTTAAATGTTGTTTATATAAAGAATAAAAAAAAAACAATGTCAACGCATGGGATTCACTGACCATAAGAGAAAAAGCAATTACTTCATCTCGGACACGGTCTCCTCACATAATGAAATGATTTAAGGCCATACATTGCCACGCTGGCCACTTGCACTTCGACAGACTTCACAGTGAGCATTGCGTAGAATTTAAAATTATGATAGAAAAAAATGTGTCTAATCGCAGGCTTTGTTTGCCCCAGAATAGTGCCTCATCATAAAAAATCCACTGTACATATGCAGGAGGTAATATAACGATTTTGTAAAATAGTAAATGTTGAAAAGTTACATACGGAACTTTAAAGCGTCCGCAGTTATTTCAACATTCGAGGGATGAAAAACGGGCAGTCGCCCACGCGTGCTTTAAACATAAGCTCACCCCCGCACAGATGGCTACACCGCCATACATACATATTCGTGACCGTTTTGAATGTATCAATGAACTAGGGGTTGGTTGTGCTTTTAATATTGTTCGCTTTTGAACGAACTCCACATTTCATTATTATTTCATATTGTACTGCTATTTTTAAATTATAATATCTGGGGACAGTTCAACACACGGCTATCTGATTCCAAAGTAGGCAATTGAATCCCTTTGTTATGGTAATCGGACAGCTGATAAACACACATAGATACATACGGTGTAATACTTATATAGATATCTCATGCTCATCACACAATTTTTTATTCTGAGGAATCGAACCCAGGACCCCCGCTTTGCAGTCAGGGTCTCTAAAAACTCGACCACGAGGCCAATCACTAAATTCGTTTTCCAATGTTTTCCACTTGAAGGGCTGCTTAAAAAGATCTCAATTGGAGATAAACATAACCCGTGTTCAAGACTTCGAATAAGCTATACATGGAAATCATACAAGTTTACAGAGAAATGAGCTACGCTTATGTACCCAGAACGTTCATTTTACATCTCGTCGGAGGTTTCATTTCTGGTGCGCGTGGGCGATGCTTTGGAACGAGGCGCGCGGACCTTTTCTTCATAGCCGGCGATAAACGACAAGCGAGTAACGAACACGTATATTTACACAATTGCAGCAAGACCGTAACGACAAGACACGTGTTCAACGAGAGCAAACAACCATGAAAGTGTTTTTGAAAATCTGGCAAATTGTCTCGGCCATTTTAATATGCATATCTGCATTGATCATTCCAATTTATTTTGGAAGGTGATCTAAAACTTTAATTGTCTTTCCATAACGAATGATTTTGAATTTGAATTTTAGTATAGGAGCGAATATTTTTAAAAGCAATCTGGCCGGTAGTTTTCTTCTTCCGAGCTGATTTTGAATAGCGGCAAAACTTTTGTTAAGTGTTATTGTTGTGATCTGACATGGCTTTGACGCCTCGTTATTGTTGCAAATCAGCAGCTCAACTGGGTATGATTTTTGTAACAGTACGCGATATTTAAGTATTCTAATTGTTGAACAGTCGATTCATTGTGTAAGTTAACGCCTACTGTCCTCTTTAAAATCAAACAAGAGTCAAGAGTAAAGTAGAATAGGGGTGAACGAGGAGAGCGGTAGAGTAAACCGGACATGAATGGCTAACGAATCGTTACGGTCAACTGAAATATCGGAAATTAAATTTAAAATGGTATTAATAAGTCAAGAGTTGAAAAGTCGAACATCTACGCTATCAAATTCAAATTCAAATTCAAATTGTTTTATTCATCGTAAGATACATACATACACTCAATGAAGGTCATGTTTTAGTCATCTTAAACTCACAGCACTCTTTTAAATAACAATGATGCTAATGAAACTAGCCGTGTTGCAGTATGGCTTTAGTCCGATAAAGAACACACGTGACAGCTATCGTGCGTGTCAAAATCGGCCCGCTGTCATCTGCTTACAAACTCAATTCTGTAACTATTACATACACGGATACGAAGAAAAATCCTTTCAATAATAAATTGATTTCTTTTAAAAATCACTAAACTCTATAAATAATTGCTTTTCGCTAGAGCCGTCTCGTCGAAAGGAATACAAGGAAACCTTATTTCGTTTTAGATGATATTCAGAACGTGTCAGTAATTATTAATAATTTCGCAACTTGCTTTTAATTTTTTTTTAAAGCCAGCTCTTTGCGACTGGCATGTACATACATACATACCGTCACGCCAGGTCCCTAACGGGGTAGGCAGAAAGTACCGAGTGCCAAACATCACTGTCCTTGCAAACCTGACGCGCCTCGTCTGGCATGTAATTGAATAATCTCCTCTACTAATTGGTCCAATGCAATAAGGGGCTTTTTTACTAGGGTTTCAGAGCGAATAGTCCACAGTTAGTAGACTTTTTTCAGCTAACTGGTGTCTTCTGACCCGCAGTCCATACTGAAGCAGGGTGCTAATATTTTTTAAATTACCCGGAGACAAAGGAATTTTGTAACTTAGCAGTCTACCGGAGTAGCCCAAAGGGGGAGATTTTCTTTAAATAGAACCTCATACCCCTATCGGTAGGGTTGGGCCGTTTGAAAATATTGTCGATAAACATCTTTTTACCTTTAATTACAGTTCCTATAAACTGCAAATAAAGGAACAAAATCGATATATTACCTTTTCGAGTATTTAATTTTAGGCCAAGGCATCATTATTTAAAATGCCACTATAATAACGAAACTAATTTTCCATTAAAATTAATTGTTGAGCAAAAAAAAATGTTGGTAAAAAATCTAATGTGTTGATCAATATTGAATGGTGATCATCCGATCGGGTGTTGTGAAACTGTCTAGGAGTTTATAATCATATATTAGATCTTAGTAGTGCCTTCGTTGCGCCATACGAACCGAAGCAAACTTTCGATCACCTTGCACAAAGCACGCTTAATTAAACCGAGATAATCAGAGACCGACGCGCTACTGAGGAGATTGCGACAGATACACGCTGTACAAAATAATAATAATAATCGGGACAAATTAGACAATTAAATGCTTGTGTTATTAAATACGCTAGAAATGCCATTTTTAATATCATTCATAAATTTGGCTAGTTAAAAAAAAGATGATGACCGGTAATAAAAATGTCTTTTTATCGATATGTCTCGTCCGACATCCCTACGACTCGCGCTTACGCTAGCTAAAAACGCAGATATTATAGGGTTGCCACATCGCGTGCTAACGTTACAGTTTTTCGTTACGGGGAAATAAATTTTAAATTAGTCCGCGACGCTTTCAGGTATCCCTTTGTGTAAATATGTAGAGACATTTTTTACAGTTAAATGCTTTTATAAACTCCACCACGTCATTTGTACACTATCAAGGGGCGATTTACAAAACATTGTTCTTTTGACTTAATATTCGGTCTAATGTCATTTGCACGCTTTTATCATATATGTATTATATACATTAATATCTCAAAGTCCCTCTCTCTTGTCGACTGGCCACTTAGTTTAGTGGTTGAAGACTCTGACTGTTGAATCGGGGGTCACGGGTTCGATTCCCGCCAGGACAAAACGTAACATCACGCCCTTAAGAGGTAGGCAGAGGGAGTATGGTACACCCCCACATTTCACCAGGTACGTTTAAGTCCCACAATGGAATAGGTGGTGAGGCTATTGCATGCCATGCCATGACAAGCCAGGACAAATACTTGTATTTATATTGTCTGGGCTTAATAAAAGTATCTATGTAAGTATTATATGGTGAGTATATGTATATGTAGTTTATTAGTGATCTGGGCACCATAGTACAGGTTTTGTTTAATTTGCGATCAACTAGCCGTGCGTTAGGATGTCCCGAGACACTATTATTCATTATTCTCTTCGTTTAAAAAACAATGTAACGTTATATATAACGATGAAAGGCTTTACGTTCGTATTTCGTGTCAAGTTCCGAATGTTTTATGTCTACGTCGGCTTACGTCGCGTCACGGCGGGCGCTTCCATTGTCGCGGGTAATTGCTGTTTCTTGAAAAACTTCGCTCAAACTCCTGGACGTAACAATGCCGCTGTTGCTCCAGTGTTTTCCGATAGAAATTTCTCATTCTAGCGCCGCTTAAGAGAAAATAAATGCATTTTCTTATACCCTATTATGTACCACGACCACATTGGTCAGACACTGGCTGACGGGGGAGTCTAGAGTCTCCGAAACCGGCGTGTATACACGAAGAGAGCGACGAATGTAGACGAAGCACGTCAGGTTTGTAAGGACAGCGATATTTTGCACTCGGTGCGCCCTGCTTCCCCCGATAGGGACCTGGTGTGATGTTATTGTAATAACCATTACGTACATCATTTATATAACAACCAGCTTCTGTTCGCGAGCTTCGAAAATATCGAATTTTAAAAAGCGAATAAATATACGTAACGTCACACCTGTAATCCCCTAAGGGGTAGGCAGAGGAGTGTAAAAAAATCTATATTAACACATATAGAACAGACTACAGTTAAATTTGTTAGAGACGATCGATTGTGTTTAAGCGACATACAATATTTTCTATTAAAAAGGACTGGAGAGAATAAAAAAACATTCATCTTTTATATAAACTATTTATATCACATATCAATTCAACGGGTCGGGTTCACAATATTTTCGTCGGTCTACGAAATAAATTATGATCTTAGTCTTTTGGTTTACAGTTTCGATTGTTATAAAGCAATAACGTTACTAACGACGTGGGCGGCCGCAAATGTTATTTAAATATGTAATATTAAGCAATTCACGTAGCAATTCCGACTGTATTTGGCCTAAATTGTACAGAAGTAACGGCAGTTAATGTCAGCATTTTAAATATATGGCTTATAAATGCTAAAATCTCAATATACAGGTACTTACTTGTACACTATAACCTATTTGAAGTGCGTACATACGAATGTATTTTCTGTGTTTATTAAGTAGTGGCCGTGGTGTGACGGTTACATGTCCTGAGGTTTGTAGCGAACGTTACAATAATAAAAATGGAGTGTTAAGAATGTGTATACTGATACTAAAAAATACAGCAATAGCAGAGGAAACTTTAGAAATGTAATTAAAGACTGTAGCAGATTTCCCATGAAGAATGTATGTTGGTACGTATTTATCAAGTTATAGGTATTTTAAAATTGTTTTTACAATAATTTCGTGTGTTATTATATCGCTTCTTTGTTGTTTTTTGTTTTGTTTCCAAAGCCTTTGGTTTTATTGAGCTCGTCCACATCAAGTAGGGCCTTTTGTGTTTGTAACTTATTTTTAATGGTTAAATACAGAAGGGTGGGGCGTTACACATATTAATGAATATTTTCGCACTATGTTTATCTTCCTGTGGACAAACGCTAGTGATAATATTAGAATTTTGTTATATTTTGGGCAAATTCAATAACATACTAAGTTTCAGTTAAAATACAAACAAAATTTACAGTGCACAGTTTTAACGGTTATGAATTCAAACTCCCCTTAATGTTCGCAATTTATTAACCTAAAACAACTATACATCATATTTTTAAGACCCCTTATTATAGGGTAACTGTTGGGTAAATGGACTGTAGCGCTTTACCTTCACTCATCTCGTTATTTCGGCACTTAAGTATAATATACATAAGCCGTAATTGCGGCGTACAAAGTTTCAGGAAACATAGTAAGTGTAAAATGAAACTATGTACTCATAGACCTATCCTAGTACTCTGTTCCATGTACTCGTATACCCAGGACTGTAGTTTAACTACGTGCCAGTACTGTATAAAGTACAATTATATCGTCCAACATTACGCCGTATAATATATGTACTTGTAAAAGGTGTTACCGCGCTAATATACAGCGAAACGTAGATAGAGTATGTACTGATTTATTGTCATTCTTTTATAACATTTCCTCGTTATTTAACACGGCCACTTTAAAACACTTCTCGGAAATGAATGTGAAAAAGAGCCAGTGGCGTATGTGCGCCGTGTAAAGTGTTACGTAAGAGTTTACTGAAGCGGGGAATTTTTGCGCTTTTAAAGTGTTGCAATCTTTGTTTCAAGCGTAGATATATGGCGGTCGTGGTTATTTTCCACTATCCCGGTCGCTCCATCTGTTTTGTTGCTGTGAATTTAACAAAATTGTTTTCCGCTGTATCTTACTTTACCGTGTAGCCTTTTATTATGTAACTCTTTTAAATAATCGTAATTACAATGTAATTAAATATAGTTTATAAAATACACAACATTTCTTTTTCGATTAAAAACCGTATTCACCTGCCATCTCGTAACTCGTTGTACATATATTCCAATTTACCGGTTATTTTAAAATCATAGATATCGTATTACCGATCCTTTTTGCTCAGAGGAAATATATGTATAAACATTGGATGTAGTGGTAAATGTGAACATAAGATATTTTCTTCGGCATGTCCATTTTCAAAATACCTTTGCTTTCATGAAATTCGATAGATGTTAAGGAAAGATTTTGGGACTTGTTTTTGTAAGGAGTTTATTTTTTGTTATTTCTAAGAAAACGGTTTTTTATCGTGTACTAGGTTCCGTCCTCGTTCCGCTACCGATGAAAGCACCTTCAATGTATGGCTGACCACATTTCCCCACTAGAATCAGTGGTTTCTGTGATATGACACATTTGCTTGTGTAAAAAAAATCCATATTTATACACTTAAATAGGCCATCACCTTGATGATTTTGCATTTAAAGTGTAAGTCCCTGTAGGAAAGTTCTCTTTATGTAACATTTCATTCATTGGCCACTTTTAGCTTTTAGAAATGATTTCAATTTCAGGTAGCGGCTATAACTCGCTTTCCGCTAGTTTCAGCTATACAAATATTTTATGTATTCCTTATTTTCCTACCATGTCAGTTTTGATTGCGAAGTGTTGTAGAGGCAACCGTAGAGCTCCTGCTTAATATTTATTGTTTGTGATATGAATACTGTTAGCCTCTTGTTAGTCCATTCGGAATTGTTCCTAATAGTATATTCAAGTATTGCATCCAATTTTAGTAATATATTTATATATATGTACGAAGATATGTAATGAAAGAAACGAATAGGTACAGTTCACGATAAAACAAATTATTGATGATGTAACCAGCTAAAGGAAGGTTTTGATAAGCATTTCAAGCTGAGGGAAGGGGGACTAAGCCGATCATGGCTGCTATCGTGAGACGGCTGTCGTTAATTCTAACACTTCGCCGCGGTCTCAGAACTAACGATAAGCGAGTGTCCGCATCGATCTGGATTCGTGGAATGTTTCTATATTCGGCACTTGCGGGAGAGATTTCCAAGACCAAAAATAGTTTAATAGGTTGCAGCTATGATATATCGGCGTTAGATGTAAAAAAATATAAGAAAGTTAACTTATTTTTTGTACATGTTAAGTGTGAGTACTCCAAAATGTTATCGAAAAGAATTATTTAATTACTCAGTTGTTAGCAGCCGAGAACAAATGTAGTAATACAATTTTAGGATCATCAATGATGCTGACAACATGATCACTAACGACTTGTTTGAGCTATGCACAGTGAAGATAGGTATTTAAATGCCATCTTGTATATGCGATTTCACGTAAAATCCGTTTAACTGCTAAAATATAATTATTAACAAATTTAAAAAGGCTAATTTATTATTATTATTAGTACTGGTGTAAAATGTTTTCAAAAAAGAAAACATATAACCATATAATGCAATATAAGAGTTACGTAAGTAAGTACCTAAGTGTAATGTAATGTATTCAAAATAAATATTTTAAGAAATTGATTAAAAGAAGAAAACACCTACAAACGCTACTATGTTTAAAACGCTTTTATTAACTAAGAACATATGCTCGGTTTCATAAGATATTAATTGTCAGTAAAACTAATAAAGTAAAAATGTTTATTACAAAGTCTTAAAACAATGCAAGCGGATACACGACCTATTAGAATGTGTAATACCAACCTCCGTTTAATTAATAAAATTACTAACAGCAGCTGCCTCTTCCATTTACCTATATTTCGTAATGATCCAGCAAAATTCCCTAAGCTAGCAACACCGAGCACTCCAAAGTTGGGCTGGGGAAGTAACTCGAACGTGCCTTTATTGCTTCCATAGACATCGAACGAACAACTAACTGACCGCAAATGTCTCCTTCCTCTCTCTGGTCAGTGACAGCCTTAAGTTACTGTAAACGACTGTGACCAGTGTGGAGACGTGTTAGGGCAAGTGTAGAATATCGTGTGTGAGGCTTTTTTATATGTACATCTTTAGCGTTTCATAGTTTTTTTTTCATTTGCCACTGAGACTTGATTAGATTGAATTTCTGAAATAATAATAAGCTCATTCATAACTTTAATTAAATATAGTTTTTTAAAAAGTATATTTTTTAAATAAAGAACTTCCGTATATTCATAAATTTTTTACACATTTGTAATGAAAATCTTGTAAGGGTACGTGAGAATTTAACCTGAGCAATTCAATCTTATGTTAAATCAGGTTCTCGTGGTAGTTAATAAAACAATTAGTTACAAGATCCTATAATAACTTTCCAGTTATGCTACTTGAGTATTACTCTGAGGATTCACACGATGCTAAGAAAGCAAGCTAACTTTATTGCCTTGTCTTAAGTGAAAGGGAACAATTGGATACATCTTTTCTATCTGCACGTATATATTTATTTTTAATCAGATCGTTAAGATTTCTATGGTCGTCAAGTACATATATGTTATTGGTATACCTATATATAAAAAAAATTGCTGCAAAAACGAAATAAAATCTTAATAGTATTTTTTTATGCAACCATTTTTATTGTTCTAGTGCTGAACACGGACCTTCTCTGCTAATATTACGTATACTAGCTGTACCCTAAGTATGTATAATAGCTAAGACAACTCCTCTATATAGTAAGTTGTGAAGTAACTACTTCAGTTACTCGACAACTTAGGTACACTTAGTATTACTTTGAAACAATGCTGTGTCCGTCCATTACACAGTTTGAAACGCATAGACTGTTACGACTAGTTTTGACAACGTTCTCAAAGGAATCCACGTCAGCTTACAATATATCCCGCTCTTAAAATAGTTACGAGGATATCGCTTCATAGTGAAAGCGAAAGGAACCTAAGTTACGAGTATAAAAAAATTCTTATCAAATATCACGGTTAGTTGTTAAGCCCGAAGCATTTGGTAGTTTTTAATAGTGTTTCTACATTATTAACTAAACACATGAAAATAAATGAATAAAAATAAATAAACAGTTGGCACCTAGGTAGTTGTCATTTATGGATATTAGCAATATTGAATGTTTTACTAATGTCATATTGGGATCTTCGCCCCGAGCTATGGTCAGTGGGTTCTCGATTTCAAAATTACGTGCTTGAATAATTTAATTCTTTTGGTTTAATTTCGATGTTTCAAAGTGAATAATTGAGTTCTCTCGTTGTGTGTTTAGGGTTCCTCTGGGGCATTACGGAAATATTTATTTCTGCCCAAGTGTTTGTATTTGTTTTCCTCTTATCCGAAATGTGTAGGTCTGTAAAGATGTAATGATACAGTATAAAACAAAGTTGTAATTACGCATAACAGAAAATATGAATTTATTTTATAGGAATCAAATACATGACGCACTTTGGATGATCGAGCCAATTTAGTAAGTAGTCGACAAATGGTTTGCTATGATCTCGGCCGATGGAAAGTACACATGCCTAACAAATACCTAATAACTTTTGCTTTGAAAAGTGATGAATACCAATATAATAATAATAATACTTTAAGAAAACTCCCATACGGCCACCAAAATCTTAAGCAACCAAAAGTTATTTAAAAAAACATGAAATAGAGTTTACCACTCAAATTGAAACTTAAAAAATGGCTACACTGAAAAGTATGTAATTTGGACTTGTCGACATATTGACTTCTTGTATTGATATATTGCCTGTGCAATATACTACTTGTATAATATAAAAAAAAGAACATATCGGGTTGTGACTGCAGGTCAGTAGTGTGAGATAAATTTAGACCGTAGTACCTACCTACGTTATCGATCGTGGTACGGTGCCGTGGCGGTAGACGTAACGTACTGGATCCAAAATAAACCTTACCTCACCTTCCACCTCGACATTACATAATTGTATCTGTTATATGAAATACCCCGGCATTCGTATGAAAATTACGAGTCTACAATGCAACGCTGTAAATTTATGTTAGACGCGTAGTTTTGATATATGTGATATATGTATAGAATACATTCTCGAAGTCGCCGGGTTTCCGAGTAATTCAACATTTACGAAATTTAGTTAGGTAATACTAAACCTCTCTGTGCAGTAACAAACTGTAATAAAACCCAACAGAACTACAAATAAAAGTAGGGTTCTCCCAAAGGCTATAACTAGGCCAAGTTTGAAGCCCCGCAGTCGAATACAGCGAAGTAAAATTGGATATATTACATGAACCAACCAGACGAGACATCGACCGAGGAATGGTTGGTCGGGGGTAGAGATCATAATATTTGGTCGACCCAAATGTATGTATCTTGTTTTGATATTATGAGCATACTAGCTGTGACCGCGACTTCGTCCGCGTTTGAATTTAAATTGAAATAAAAGCAACCTAAGTTACTCCTTATTACATCAGCTATCTGCCAGTGAGAGTACCTTCAAAATCGGTCCAGCCGTCCCTGATATTAGCCGGAACAAACAGACAGACAAAAATTGTACAAAACATGTTGTTTTGGTATATATACCGTGTATGCATACATATGCACTTAGTAAAAACCGGTTATCTTAATATTACAAACAGACACTCCAATTTTAATTATTTGTATAGATGTCAATACCAGCTAAGGAAACTTTTAAACATGCAGAGTTGGACCACAACTCTGAAAAGTATGATTACAATATGTTTTATAGAACAACAACAACATACCGTCTCTCCAGGTCCCTAACGGGGTAGGCAGAAAGCACCGTAGAATGAATGTAGACGAAGCGCGTCAGGTTTGCAAGGACAGAGATATTTGGCACTCGGTGCTTTCTTTGTTTTATAGAAATCCTACAATACTATGTGAGCTATTTTATTATTAAACCTAAACTCAATGAAGTCCAATTACTCTTTCGAAGTAATAAATAACACATGTTGATATCTGCAGTTGCCACTTAACGCCATGCAATATACAAGCTACCAGCGTTTCTAAGAAATTTAGCAGTTGTAAGACTGTATACCGGTTTTATTAAAAGTTTCGACGTAAGCCCAGGTCCCGAGGTAAAATAATGTGCTGAATGAAATAGTATACAGAAACGTAGCATCGATTGAGAGCAGTGTGGCTTGAACATGTTATAGAGTTTATGTGTAACTTTGTTATTATTTATACACTGCAAAAAGGTGCTTAAAAGCAATGAACGATAGCTATAAGCATATAGGGTATAACGATTATTAATTTCAAATATAAACCTTATTATTTATTTGTACGTCAAATATATTTTCCAAGAATCATTGCAATTTGAATACCTACAGAATTTTATCAACACTTCGAAGTGGGTTCTTTGTTATATGTTAATACTCTGTAAATTTAATATTCTATAAATTTAATATTCTATAATTAATAGGTAAAGAAACAATATTTAATGTGTGATACCTTATATATTTTTGTAATTTGAACAGAATAGCAAACAAGCAGCCAGCAGCGCTAAATGAATCACGCTGAAAACAATGTCAATGATTATTTCAGGGAATGAAATAAAGTAGCCACGTTATGTGAAAATCTATATCAAATTCTGTATACAACTGATGTATTTATCTTAAACAAGGTCTAAGTTAAACGAAGCCTTGGCGGTTAGATAGTTTGAGCTGTAGTGGATAAATATAGACAAAACAGAGTATTGAATGATCCATTAGCGCTGTTCAGCTCTGTAGCTTCGATACTGTTTTGTACTGTATTGAACTACGAGTAAGTTTAAACATAACTTAGAAGGTTAATTACAGTCTTTAATTAAAGCACTTCGAATAAAACATAGATTAACACTGCACTTCGATTAGCAATGAATGCTATTAAGATTCTAATTAAGTATCTAATTAAATATCGTCTTAAATTTGTAATCTTTATGTTATACTAGCTTTTGCCCGCGACTTCATCCCGCCACCGCCGCAAAAATGTAGTTATTTAAGACATCACATTAGAAACTTCAAAAATAACAGTATTTCTCTACTAATTAATGGATGTTATTATACATATAAACATTCATCTTGAATCACACTAGTTGCGTAGTCTTAAAGATCTAAGCATACATAGGGACATGGGGACAGAAAGCGGAAAGCGACTTTGTTTTATACTATTTAGTGATTAATTTATTGCGTTTTTTAAGTGCAGACGCTGAACCAACTCAACCATTCTGGGCTGTAGAGTACTAAAAATAAAAGTTAATAGTTTAGGTTGAATTTATGTTAAGCCAATACATATTTAAGTATATATAACAGTTTAAGTTGTGCTAATAGTATGTTTTATCTTTGTTCGCCACTATCAGTAATGCGTGGCGTCAAAACTATTAGGCGTGATCCTAACTTTATTGTACTATTATGGAGCGTCATATCGAATATAACTTTTTCCAGTGTTTCTCAATATGACGGTCGCTATCCCCTGTGGAGGAGGTGGGAGATCGCAATTATTTACGAAAAAAAAAACCAAGAACGCGTATAGTATTCTGTTTCAAATTTTAATTTATGTGTATTTTTTATTTGTTTTATATAATTACGGTATGTACTTAACATGTT
This sequence comes from Agara michaeli, assembly GCA_018245675.1. NCBI lineage: Eukaryota > Metazoa > Arthropoda > Insecta > Lepidoptera > Hesperiidae > Agara > Agara michaeli. Next base: position 3,405 of record DWDX01001881.1, on the reverse strand, counting down.
ATTTTATGTATGCTATTTTACAAAGCGAAAATCCCGTCTATACGAAAAAATGTTGGTGACAGATTAGGGGGGATTTTTCTTCTTTTCATTATGGTTGTTAGGGTGGTTATGTAATAAAAAAGGTTGAAAAACACGGGCTTAATCTGTGGCAGAGATTTAACTTTTCCATTAGAACGAACACTTTCAACAATTTATAAAGTGGCCTAAGGTACGGATTAGCATCAAAGCGTGGATTGAGTCGCTTAAATCGAGTGACACTTTTTTAACAAAGGCCATTTTCAACAAAAATATTTCGTTTATTGTTATTCACAAGAAAACACCAATGAATAATTTATCTACATACAATTATATTGATTTTTATTAAGTATATTGAAAAACAGTAAACTCTAGAGTTATATTTCAAAGAATCTTTGAATAATAGACATTTTTTATTGATAAGTGAACATTACGACAGCGCTAGCTATGTATAAATTAATCTGAGACATTAATAATTTAGCTCATTCACGAAATAATGGAATGAAGTTAATCGTGGAAAATAATATGTAATATATTGTTAAAAGAACATTATTATTTTATATGACGTGCCATACTAAGCTCTAGATTAAATTTAAACGGAGATGCAGTAATTCATAAACCAAATTGTTATTTCTTCGAGGGCTCTAAGTCTTAATAAAACTTGAGCAGCGAATGGCTATTTAATATAATAAATCATAATATTGAACACTTAAAATTGAACTTAAAAAAATATTTTAAATTTAATGTTTACTACCCAGTCATAAATTACAAGGTATAAGAAACGAATAACTTTTTAATCTAATTCTAATTTAATTTAACTTGTCTTGTTTTTATTTGTAATAGATTGTTGAATAATAAATAATTATGGTTTAGCTTTTTTATTCGAGTACACGTGCTCGACTACGGGTAGAGAAATATTTTTTACATAATAAATGTTTGTGCTGAAATGTTCGTGACACTTAGTAGATATTGTGTTGCGTAATCCAGCGAAGCTCTTCGTTTGAGGAGTTCGTTAATTGGTAGTTAGGAGTTCCAGTGCCGAACAGTTTATGGAAATTCTTATTAAAATTGTAAGGCGCAAATCTCTTTCATAACTTTTGAATGGAACTGATTTTATTTAATATTCATATTTTTTGTTTACGGCTAATTAATTAGAGGATCATAAGTATATTCATTATATTATTTCTGCTAAGGATCAAGGGTATAATATAATGGATATATATTAGAATTAATATATAAGGAGTAGTTTTTGTTTGGTCTCGGATAATTCTTTGGATAGACAGTGTAAGAACCAGTCAGGGTACTTCGTCAGGTAGTAGATTTCTTCAGAATGGTTAATATAGGGAATGCTAGGATACAGGAATACTACTGACTGTTCACCTAAGCAGAGACATTTGGCATCAAAATGTCGCCTCAGCGCATACCCGCAGTTGATTTCGTGACTGGTTCTCTGTTGCGATATTGCGGACAAAGGTTATTCTATTTCGACATAAAATAAATATGTTATTTCAACATATGCCTTGTTTACCTAAATGTATAAATAAGGTAAGTTTAAAAGTATCTCAGAATGGTTCTTGGTTGGACCTGACAGTAACAATTTGACACTTCGTACCTCAGCTCATAATAACGTGATTGGAAAAACGTATAAGTAAAAAATAATGGAGAAATATTTGAAAACTTTGGGTAGCCTTTCATTGAAGGGGGAGGGGCAATTGATCGTTTTCTGAACTAAACTGTATTTTTACAGGTATAAGGAAAAATATATATGGAACAACTTAAAACATCAAAAGAATTCGAGTCACGTAAACCTGTAATATCCATTTAAGTTTTTCCCGCCTGCGGTACAATATGTTCCCGCAGGTTAAGTCAATACAAACATTTATAAGTTTCGTAGATATTTGCGAAAAGACTAGCAATAAAATGATATTACAAGCAAATCCTTTGTGTTCTCAGTAGAAATCGGATTATGGATACATTGATAGCAGTTACATTATTTGTATATTAAGAATTTGAATATGTGACAATGATGTTAAAGTGATAGAATATAGAGGAAGCAGAAAATTAAATTTTTACATGAACATTAAATAAATTAGTAAGAAAAACGTAATGTAACTATTCAATGTGTTAGAATAACGTTAAAATACGAGATTTTGTATTAACCTATTTTAGTTTCATTTTAAAAATTATTTAGTAGCCATTTTGATCAGTATATGGTTCAAACTTTTAGCCTCTCATCAGCGTTCATATGTCTAATCATATAAAACTTTGCATACACGCTAGCAGAAAGTTCTTTGAAACAAAATTTTAAACAAACTTTGGTGCATTACCCAATGTGCAACTATACTGAAGTTACGAGCGCTTCTTCTGATCATCTATACTATTATTTAATGCTAGTGAACCCGTGTTGATAGTGAAAAAGTACCGTAAACATAAAGTTAAAAGATATTTTAAAACAAACATTTATTAAAAAATGGAACATTTAAATGTCTGGCAATCTATTTGTTTAATTTTATATCTGAATGAAGCACACGGAGTTCAGCGACTCATCGCAACTTGATTGGTGATCGCACTGAGACACGAATCGTTACGCCGTCACTGATGTAGTATAAACGTCGGTTCGCACAATGACACGAGGACCAAACGGAGATGGGCTATCAAATGATAATGGATCACCCAGCAGAGGGGCCTGGACAGTCGCACGGCGATCTGCGCAGGAGCAGCCAAACCAAAGTGTTAAATTATTCAACGAATTCATCCACTATCCACAATTTATTCACTGCATTTGATTGAACGGAAGCATAAATTAGAATATATCCGATTTAGATCAAAATGAGACTGCGATCAAGCGAAGTTACGTAATATAGTGCAATCGATCGTACGGTGCGTGATGTGAATGTGCCGAGTGAAAGTGCATATTTAAACCCATTTCCTATTTCGAAATTGAATTTTCACCATTTGTGCCGCGTGTGTTGAGGTGGTTCATTTTTGTAAAACGGAAACGGAACACTTGTGTGGAAACATTGTTCCAATTGTTTCGCATTGGGCGCGCGGAGTATTTCGTACTGTAAGTTTCACCGAACTGAAGTGTTCAATTTGCTTTGTTTGTTATTACAGTCCGAAGTCAAACAGTTTTCAGTATCGTTGTATAAGTTTGGATGAGTCTTAATTTGTTGCAAAAAATGAAGAATGTAGTATTTTTGTTGAATGTTATTATACATAATCCATATTATCCATATTAATATTATAAAAGCGAAAGTAACTCTGTCTGTCTGTCTGTCTGTCTGTGGCATCATCACGATCAAACCGCTGAACTGATTGTGATGAAATTTCATATATAGATACTTGAGGGTCTTGCGCTGAACATAGGCTACTTTTTTCTCTCATTTTCTT
>DWDX01001880.1:0-16884 GCA_018245675.1 Agara michaeli | reverse complement strand
ACATATAAAGATGTTACAAGTCTACTAGTTCAAGCCACATTTTGCCTTTTACGGCGTACAAATAGAAATGAAGGTACAATATAAAAAGTAAAGGTAAACAAATGAGAACATTTTTGTTAATGTTACTAACGATACTGTTATTAAGAATTTCTCTGCACTTGTACGTACTATTTTCACTTTAGTAAAATTTTATTTGAAATACTCGGAATCTACCAGTTCACCAATTGTGACGAGTTTCGTTATGCTAATATAGTAATTGGAGCGTCCGTTTGCATTGTCAAAACGCTGTTCACTAAATGCGTATGAAAGTGTATACGTTACCTACTATATTAATCGTAAAATGTTATTGGGGAAATCCTAAATTGCCTACCCATTGTGAGCATAAGGAAAACTGGCGTTCGCGATTGAATGTATACAGCACTAAACGGAACATCGCTTCGAGACCAGACCTTATCACTACACAGTGTAAAACAAAGTCGCTTTCCGCTGTCTGTCCCTATGTACGTTTAGATCTTCAAAAATACGCAACGGATTTTGATGCGGTTTTTTTTAATAGATAGAGCGATTCAAGAGGGATGTTTATATGTATAATGACGTCCATTAATTAGTAGAGAAATACTGTTGTTTTTGAGGTTTCTAATGTGACGTCGTAATTAGTTACATTTTTTGCGGCGGTGGCGGGACGAAGTCGCGGGCAAAAGCTAGTCGCTCTATAAGTTGTTTAATGGACGTGGTTTTAAATAACGTTATGTACTGATTCAACCGCATCATCGTTTCAACTGCAACCAGTTCTGATCTTCACAGCGGTTAATTTTAGATCGCAATCTAATCTAGTCACTTATCGCATACTACATTCACGCTTGTTTCCCACAGGTGTGGGCAGGTACTGAGGTATTTCCATTTTCACCGGCTATTATAAAGTTTTATCGCCTCGTTTCTCATATTAAAATCTGTTTTGTCTTGTTTTATTGGGATTCTTTATAATAAAACTTCTTGAACCGTGAAGATTTTCTAGAATTTGTTATCGATCCTTTCTGCCTACCCCGTTAGGGACCTGGCGTGATGGTATGTTTGTTTTGTTTTTGCTATATCAAAATTTAAAAAAAAATATATTGTCTCAATAAATATATCTTTTACGTAACATCACGCCTGTATTCCGCTAAGGGGTAGGCAGAGGAGTGTAGTACACCTCCACATTTCACCAGTTACGTTTAAGCCCCACAATGGAATAGGTATATATTTCTTCATAATGATATACAGACATATGAAAGACAAGAGAACGTTTACGCTTAAGTCATGTCGAGTGCGCGTATGTAACGCCGGCGCGGGCGCCGCGGGTTACATCATTACTCTGGAATGTTACGCCAATTAGGGACCAGTTAGAAAGCGAAGCTTATCGCCTGTTGCCTCTATAAATAGATCTCATAGAATGGCTCTTTGAGGGAGTTCACTGTCCGTACGGCATTCGGTTCAAAACTGGCGTGTAAATGAATTAGATTTATGATTTGGTTTGTTGTCGTAGGTCGGCTTCTGTGTCGGTTATCGAGTAACGTCGACGCAAATGTACATTAGAAAAGTTTAAAATAACAAACATCATACCGACATGGTATCCTTGTTCATATCAATCTTAAATATTCAATGAAGCCTTTGTTTGGTGTACCAAGGAGCAATAAAAATTTCGCCAAATGAATTGTCCTGATTTGACTGGTTTTAATTAGTTAAATATTAATAATTATTATAAGTTTCTTCTCTCGTGATGAAGGTTAACAATTTGGGTTTAGGTAACATTATCTAAAAATAGAATCAATTTTATTATCTAAAAATAGAATTTATTTCATTCATAAAATAAATATACATGCACATATTAATATTCAAACACAAAAATGTGTTAGTTGAGTAATTGTAAGGTGTCGGCTCGTTACAAATAATAGTAGATTGGCCACGGCTTTTAGCTACAAAAAACAATAGCGTATGTGTATGTATTTAAGTATAGTGCAACTCTAGCGTTACACGCTCAAATAAGAACACTACGAAGAATACTCGGTCGAAATATCAGCCTTGTGTCCTTCAAACGTGTTCATAACGACCATTTTAATGAATAATAATGATAATAATAATCATTATTATTATCATCGTCATTATCATCATCATCGGCGAACATCAGTCTAGTACTGGACGTAGGCGTACCTCAAGGCACACCTCTTGGCCCGCTCTTCTACTTTCGTTATCTAATTTCTTTATATGCGTCTTACATGAAAATTATACGGCTACTAGCCTTTGTTCACAATCTATACTCTTACTTTACCGTTATCCGTTACCAATATGTCACTTAGATGCTAAGCAAAGATCAATTCAGATAGTAAACGCTCCTATGGGCTTCCAAAAGTAATAATCGGAGATCATTAAAAAAGGACGTCGAGTTAAACTTGTAATCTATATAGGGGTAAATAAAACGTTCCACTTTCGTTTCTTAGAGGTATTACTTTATTTATACAGATGATATTGGTGCCAGCTGTAAAAGGGATGTGACTCACTCGGTCGTCCGTGACAAGTCCTTGTTTAGCTGCACGATCACAGTACGCGGCGATTAGGCCCTCTTATGGTCCACTGATTTTTAAAATTAAATATCACTCACTATAACTATAAAGGAAAACGTCGTGTTGAAACTTGCTGACCTTATAAATTGCCATAATGCTGTCTCAAGCGTGTAGTCTGCAAACCGACGCTTGTTCAATATGGTACTATTAAATATGATGACTAGTATTTAACCATCCCGCCAGGCCCTTAAGAGGGTAGACAGAGATCCACTGACTGTCAAATAAATATATGTATTTACAGACCTGACGTGCCTCTCGTATATTCACCACTCTCCTCATTATATAATACACTCGTAAAGATTTGTATTTGAAAACTGAACAAGTCAACAAGTAATACTTGTTTGCTAGCAGTGTTTATTTTTAATTGTCGAATACAATACAGGTCCGTCATGATTTCGCCCGTTTAACCTGTTCCGCACGTATACTATCATGGCGGCACTAATCACACCTTCGTATTAAAAATAATTGCATTTTCAACCGATATAAAGTTCGCGCGCGTTGCTACTTCGCGGTTATCATCAACGTGGTCCAAAGTACAGTGAATAGAGGTACCTATCTATTAGACATGCATGCTATATCGTTGTTTTCAATATCAATGCTAGCTTATACCGAATAGAAAAAATTTCGTTGCATGATTTTTTGCAATCTAATAAACTAATTCATCGCTTTCTTTATAAGTACGTTAAAAACCTATTCAATAGTTTGGCGGAATGTTGGAAATATTTCTACTCCTTACAATTCATACCAAATGCGAAAGTAACTCTATCTGCCCGTCTGTCTGTTACGCTTTCACGGCCGAACCGCTTCACCGATTGTAATGAAATTTGGTACGTGGATTGTTTGAAGCCCGGGGAATGACCATGGGATAATTTTATCACGATATTGCTACGGGCTCGAAGTCTAAATGGCTATTACCGCGGACATAGCTGGACTAGCGGGCCCAGAACACTTCAATTTTAGTATCCACGCGATTTTGTATAACTCATATTCTTTGTTATTTGACTAATTGAAAACAAACTAACCGATGCTAGTGTAGCTGTATTGTTACGTAAATAAAAAAATACGATGCCTTCAAGCCGAGCACAAAGCCTTATTTATTATTTATAATGTGATGCTCGAAACACTCGATCGCGAAGATAAGATGATAGCTATTGTTTTAAAAATCCTTTGTCTGGTATTATTTTGTCTTAACGGCTTGTGAGCCTCGCGAGAGTTGTGCGCATCCAGTACATGATATACGAATGCATCTACGCATAGTGCGTAATGTAAATAAAATTGAAGTGTCTGTCTGTGATTTCAAAATAACTACGTTCTCTCAAGTGCTTATTGTTATTTACATGATACCAAAATATGAATAACCTTTTTTAAAAAAATCGTCCCCCTGTCTGTCTGCATGTTTGTTCAGGGTAATCTTTGGAACGGCTTAACCGATCTCAATAGGACTTTTACTGGTAAATAGAGGAGTTTGTAGGGCTACATATAGGCTACATATTATGCCAGAAACGTTTATACGTATGAATATGTACTAAATAAAAGTTCGACGCGGCTGAAACTCAATGGAAACTGTCACATGGACCGTACCCGCTCCCGCCCATGTCCCCGCCGGCGCTCACTCACTTCCCGATAAACTTCAATTTATGAAAATGTCGGCGAGTTGTTTTCTAACCTTGCAGCGACCTCAATCATCGGACGCGTTGCATAAATAAATGTTTAATCTCGCCAACAAACCGGCGGAATTTTTTTAAATGTTAATCTTTACAGTCGCGTTATCAGCGTGGCTTATAAACAATGCCAGTAAATTATTTATTATTGATATAAATTTATACGGATTTAAAAATAATACACATATAAGTTTATCGATTGTCTGGTTCTCATAGTGCAGCTCTTTCTAGTTTGCTCCCAAGATATTTATTTCACTTAGATGAACTTTGCTCGCGCGCCATAGTATTGTTCTAGACTATTTATCAGCGTTGTATATTCGATAGGACCAGTCGATATTATGCTGTCGAAGGAGAACGTAAACTTTCGCGTTACCGTATCCAACATCAAAGCAAATGAATTGTTGAAGTTTTAATAACGCGTCGCTACACTCGAGGGTGGATTGAAACGTTCCATTGTTATGACATGTGAATTAACAACTGTTATGTGAGTTGGATGTTTTATAAAAGTGGACTGAGAACTTGGAGAGACTTACCATCAAATTAGGTCAATGTTCTTAGTACGTACGTTTCAATGTTACCGGGTCTTCTGGGTTTCAATTCCTGGCAATGGCATACTGATCCTTGATTATACAAAAGAATCATTTGAGTTTTAAGATTTAAAAAAATAAATAAATAATAAATAAAATTTCGTGATGAATTTCATAGTTTTACATTTTGTGTTGTGTATATTCTTGTTTGTAAAATTATTACGAATAAATGTTTTTTCTTTCTTTTCTTTCTTTTTTTTATCTTCAAATATGTATCGCTCTCTGTAACGATGAAGGGAAAACGTAAGGAAAACTGCACATCTAAAGTTATCCGTTATGTAATTTTAGCTGCGCCTAACTTCAGAACACGAATTTGGCCAGTTTTAACATCGGCGAAGCAACAAGAGTAGTCGATGATGATGTTTTAATATCAAATGTAATGCAGAAAATCATTACCAACTAAGTACGTACGTAGCTCCGAAGAGGGATTTAAAGCGATGTGGAAATTCAAGCGAAGGAGGTCATGGCTTACGCTTAGATGGGTATTTACAAATTGTAACATGTTGCTACGAGGGCGGGCTTAACGATATCGTTTCCGCTAGTAGTCGTTAAACAACAGTCGTCAAACTTAGTCGACAGGTAAAGCAAATTACGACAGAGGGTACGATACGTTGCGTACACGGAATAACGTTCAATTCAAATTCAAATAGTTTTATTCATCATAAGGTACATACATACACTCAATGAAAGTCATGTTTTAGTCATTTTAATTACTTAATTACTTCGGCTTTGTTTGCCTCTCAGGCTATAGTAGACCGGGAGAAAAAAGCCGGTGAAAAAAAAAACTCCCAGCACTCTTTTAAATAATACAATGACCATACGTTGTAACCATTGCCGCTCAGCGCTAGAGTAGTCTGGAAAGTTCTGCCAGTTTTAAACGTTCCTTTTTACTGCGCGCGTGTAACATGTGGAATGAACTTTCATCTGAGGTCTTCCCGGAACGCTATGACATGGGGCTCCTCGGGAAAGGCGTGAAAAGAGCTCTCCTTCAAAACCGGCAACGCATGGGCAACTGCTCTAGTGCTGCACATGTACATAGGCGACGGTGACCACTTACCATCAGGTAGCCACCTCCCTCGCGGTTGTATGTACAGTGAAAGGTGCTATAATCGTATTTGTTTATTTCCAGGTGGCAACGGCGTCCCAGGAGATGAGTGACCGCGAGCGGTACCGCGCGCCGCCGCCGCCCGAGCCGCCGCCGCACCGCGTGCGCGCCAGCGACCTGTACCCGCGCCTGCGCACGCAGTACGACGAGCCCGGCCTGGACGCCGGCTTCGCGCCGATATGCGGGGAGTTCGTCCAGGTAATGTTGCACTGCTATTGCCAATAGACTCCCGTCTTAAGACGAATTGAGGACATTGTTTACATTTCTGGCCAGGTTGTTGTTATGGTTGTTGCCTGACTTAACACTTAGAGAGCTCTATGGAGACCTCTAAGGGTTTGTTAAGTCAAAGTCGAGATTTGAACTGCAGACCCCCGCAGTGAGAGGGTTAGTAAATTTACCAATAATAGCTCTCCCCCACTGATCGAAATTCGATCATTAATATTCCGAAAATTTCTGTCGATTTTGTCCGTAATTTGTATATTTATTCTATTCCACTATTATTATTGTTGTTTCAAATGTTTTTTTTTTTTATCTATAACGCTACTGCTCATCGGTAGCTACACAAAGAAAATATAAATAAAAGAAGTTCGGTTAACGAAACAAAGTAGAAAAAGCCACGGAACCGTTTCGTGTTTTGCCTATTTGCTATAGATAAGCGGTCGTAGGTCGAACAGAATTGAATACTATTGTGGAGTGCATACCGAGCAGCGATGACTCTGGAAAGGTCGCCGGGTGGAATGTGTCGGGTTGAACGAACCGCGGCCCTATCTACAGTGTCTCCTATCTAATTGAACCGAGGGAATTGAATGAAACGTGCCATTTTTTGTTTAATGAAAAAAAATACGTATTTACATGTCATCCAAGTCGTCCCGAATGTTATGTAGCTCCTATTTCAATGATATATATGCTGTGTTGTGTGTACAAAAGCAGTGATAGCGAAGTGGTTTGAAATTCAACCTACTCCGGATCCGAATTCGGATTCGGATTCGGATCCGGGTTCGATCCTGACAAGAACCTCTGACTTGTTACGCGCGTTTTACAACTAAAGTTTAAATATCACTAGCTATAACGGTGAAGGAAAACATGTTGAGGGAACCCGGTACACCTTAGAGATGTTACAAAGTATGTGTTAATAATTTCTGAGGTGTGTGAAGCCTACCTATCCGTACTTGGCCAGCGTTGTAGACTATGACCTTAACCTGTTTAATGTGAGAGGACACCCAATATCCAGCATTGGAACAATGAGATTTAAAAAAAAATTGAATGTGGTAGGTAAATACAAGTAAGCAGTGAAGGTCGAATGTCTTACATTTCAGTCTGTTGGAATGACGGCGGTTCGAACCCCGGCACGCACCGCTGCCCTTATGAGGCCTTTTTAAGGATCAAGTACGATCCGTTTACACCGTTGGTTCTCAAATTTATTTCGTCTACTGTCTACTTTGATAAACAATTATTTTAAGGCTCCCCCAGAAATTTGACTGGCCTCGTCGTCGAGTGGTTAGAGACCCTGACTGCGAAATCAGAGGTCGCAGGTTCGATTCCCAACCCAGGACAGACATATGTGTAATAAATAAGAAATGAGCGCATTTGTTTGTTCAATTTTATTCATATTTATGGATTATTATTTAGGTTTATTGAATTATAACAGTTAATAATGCATTCATTTAACACGCGCGCATGGAATTGATATGTCTGAATATTTGTGCACGCGCCAGTGACCACATCGCGTAGCGCGCGGCATTCGTCTGTCTGGTTACCGTTTTCCTTATCTTATCAATTAAGTTTTTGGGTCATGTGACTCTGTTATATCTGCACCGGTTGTAAATTTCTGGTGACATAACAGACGGACGACATCGTTTTATTAGTTATTATTCTGTTATTTCGTTGTTATCTCGATACAATGAAACTTTGTATCGACCAGTGTGCCCTGATAAAGGTCCGTGTGCGACCTATTTGGTGTTACATCGCGGTGCGTTGCACACTGTCTCGGGAACGATTCCCGGTCGGGCAAATTTCCTTACGCACATATTTTGTGGTATTCTCTCCGTATATCGCTTTTCAAATCTTGCCGCGCATCCCATGACAAAGTTACGTGTTCTATAGATTAAATATCGTCTTATCAATATGAATGCGGAAGTGTGTATGTTTGTATGTATGTTCCGTTTTCACGTTCGGTCGATTGTAATGAAATTTGACACTTCAAGATATTTTTCATCCCGATATTCCCACGGGATCGAAATCTACGCAGGTGACAGCTAGTTCGCTATACCGGTAAACGTAGGCATGATAGAATCTACTCGCACTGCCATTAGGCATTGAGTTTGCCCTTTGTTACTTTTATCCTATACACGTGTTCAATGGTAAATAAATAAATCTTCTTTGATTTGTGTGGTAGACTATAGCCTTGGACCTTTTAGTTATTGCGACCAGACCCGCGGCCTACAATGGAAGCAGCGAATGAAACTGTCCTCGATCTGAACAGCAACGTGTCCGTGTCCGCAGCACGTGGGGCGCACGTCGGACGGCGGGACCGTCGCCGTGTCCAACTACCGCCTGCACCTGCAGCCGCGCCGCCGGGGCAGCGCCGGCGCGTCCGTGCCGCTGCGGCTCATCGACGCGCTCGAGATCAGGGACCTGCTCTGTTTGCTGATACTCTGCAAACACGGAAGGCAGCTCAAGTGAGTGTACGGCTGGCTTCTCGCTCTAGTCGCAGACAAAGACGTTTCTTTGCACGAATAATGGGTACATGTAAAGATTTTACAGGATTGTCAGTTCAACCCATATTTTGCCTTTCACGGCGTACAAATTTAACAGATGGATAGTCGAATCTAGTTAGTGCATTGATTCTCAAAGTTATTTTATTCACTGTTCACTTTGAGAATCAATTATATTATAACGCTCCACAAAATGTCTTTATTTTAAACAACATAAATAAAAGAAAAGAAAATTAAAATCAAATAGTGTGTCATACAGTATAGTTCAATTGTGTTGACGGGCGAATAATTTCACATATAATCGTCACACTCGTAGCGAGACCATACCAGCTGGCAAAAAGCCTGCCCGCGGGGTATTCATGGTAACTGAACTGCAGTTATTGGCAACGATGGTAACAAAATTACAAATAAAAACAATCCATTAGAACATCCGCCTCAAGATAACGATAGGCGCTAAGTCTCCAGTATTGAATAATGCGAAAGATTAAATTATTAGCGCAACGAGGATAAACGATCCCCGCGAATTGGGGCTATTGACTGATAAGTCAGTTGAGTGAATAAAGAAAGCGGATCCGTAACATTTTCAGTCCATCGCGGAGATAACCACGCGACCGTTTAAGTAATGTATTAATAATGGAGACAACTACACACACGACTGTCTGACTGCAAACTCGGCAATTAACTGAAAAGCTGATAAACGAACAGGATGTGTATTATACAATAATACTTACACATACGTAGGAAACGATCAAAAATACTCATTTCGTCGTCGTGGGTAGAAATCGAACCTGCGACCTCCCGTTTACCAGTCGGGCTGCTCTAATTGACTTAATTTGGGTGGTATTGTCGAGTGGACAATAAAAAAATAGCTATGTCGAATAAAATTTCCACTGGAACGATATGATACGAGAACATTCGCGCGCCAGAATTACAGAGCGCTGAAACGAAAATATTTATAAACGTCCGACGTGAAAGTGAAACGCAGACGTGGCAATTACTTTGCGTAAAACTCAATACGCCGAATAAGGTGTTATCAAATTACATTTATGTTTGTAAACACGCAGACGCTCGCCGCAACCTAGATACACGTCTCCAGATAATAAAAATGCACAAACGATGGCCTAGTGGCTTGGATTTTCAATTTACCAATCGGCCCCGGTTGAAATCCTCGCACGGTCCTCGGACTTTACAATGCCACGTTATTTTTATTATATATGAAATATCGCACCCTCAAACGGCGCAGGAAAACGTCGCCAAAGAACCTGCGCACCGTAGATTTATCTAAACTCTCTCGCGAGACGGAGACCCGCGTAGAAGGAAAGCGTAACAGAGTAACCGTTGGTTTTTCATGTGATCTCGAATGAAACATTTGTATGTCGTCCGTTGCAGATGCACGTTCGGCACGAGCGAGCAGTGCGTGGAGTGGTGGCGGCGGCTGAGCGCGGCGCTGGCGCCGATGGGCTCGCTGCAGGAGACGTTCGCGGCCGCGTACGCCGCCTGGGCCAAGGAGCAGCCGCCCAGCTCCGTGCACCGGGCGCTCATGCGGGCGTCGCACGCGCCGCACAGGCACTGGTTCGGTCCGGAGGTGAATATCTCGTGTTACGATGCCGACATCGCGGCGCGCTCCAAACTCGTCCAAATCGGTGTGTACGTATGAGGAGATCGATGAATGTAGAATTAGCACGATAGCGACGATAGTCCATCACAGTATGTATGTAGAATAATACCACCGTGATGTTCAAAATTCCAAGATTTTCATGTGTACAACGCAGCTAGCAAAATCACCAATGATAGTAATATGTTAAGTGTTTAATATCTACATGAAATATCACAACGAATTAAAAGTGCTCGTAACGTTACCTGCCAGTTTGCTAATTTCTGGAATAATAAAAAAATACATACATATATAAATCAACAATGATGTTGACTAAAAATATAACTTATTGAGGTCAGTCTTAAATTGAATGTGAGGACGGATCGCACGGTTCATATTTAGCGTCGGGTCACATTGTTTATTAATATACCCACGTCGGAATAATCTGGTCCACTTTGTGGGCGTGTTTATTCGCGCGACAAGAGATGACGTCACGATTCTAAACAATCGAAATCATTAGATAAGCACTTAGATAAATATTGTCTCCAATACACGTGGAGGCTTTATACATATTAAAGGGAACTAAATATGTAGGCGATATTGGGAACTGGACTAAGTGTTTCGGCAAATCGTTTCTGCTGCAAACACCCAAGAAGTCTTTTTCTTTAAGTATATATGTAACTCGGGATTGTTCAAAACGAAGGCATTTTCTTGGCAAGCGTGCCGCACTGGCAGGTAAATGGACTGGGGCTCTTAAAAAAAAAGTTGAGCATCTGAGACGTGGTCGTTGCAGGTGGAGAGGCTGGGCTTCACGGCGAAGGGCGCGTGGCGCGTGACGGCCGCCAACGCGGATTACAAGCTGTGCCCGTCGTATCCGCCGCTGCTCGTGGTGCCCGCCTCCGTCTGCGACGAGGACTTGGACTCGGTGGCCAGGTGACCCGCACACCTCCTTTTTATCTTACCTATACTTGCTATTAAAAAGCATGCTCTGGACAGTTTGGACAATGAGTGGAGACTATCGACTAGGTTTGACAGCGCGGTAACCCTTCTCACTATGATAAATAAGATGCTTACTCTGCAGTAGAACATAAGAGTTGCAAAAATCACCATTAACTGATAGTATGCTGATTGTCGATGATTCCTCGAGTGAGTTAGTGAATATGATTAGCTATGTACTAGGGCTGTGAGATACGTGGAGACGTAACGGTCGTGTCGGCGGCAGGTTCCGCGCGATGCGGCGCGTGCCGGCCGTGGTGTGGCGCCACCGCGGCACGGGCGCCGTGTTGGCGCGCTCGTCGCAGCCCGAGGTGGGCTGGCTGGGCTGGCGCTCGGCCGAGGACGAGCGCCTGCTGGCCGCCTTCGTGGCCGCCTGCGCGCACGACCGCGGCGCGCTGCCCCCCGCCGCCCCCGCCAAGGTACTCCCCGCGCTCCATTTGTGTCATGAGCACTAATATTTATTATGTCTGCCTGTAAATTGCTATTAGATGGGAGCGTGTGAAGATGTTACAAAATATTTCATTGTTCAAAAGATTTCATATTATAATTAACGAAAAACACCTGATTATTCAAAAGCGGCAACAACTTCGTATCCAACCACTCGATTCCTGAAATCTCTGTTGTAGTTCCAAAATTGTCAATGAAAACACACATTGTCTCTGCATATTTTTGTATAACCTTGAACAAAACAAAGAAAGTCGATAATGACAAATTTAAGTAAGAAAATTGTATTGTGGTCCAACATAAAATTTGTCATGACGCTATGACTAAAGTTTTTCCTTTCGCGAATCTCGTGCTCAGCAGTTGGCGGTAAAAAGAATTGCAGCCAAGTGAAAGTTTTCGTGTCGCAATAAGACCTTTAACTTAGATGAAAGTGCGCTGCATTACAAAGAGTGTCTCGATGACGTAACCGAAGTGTGCGTGTGCGTGCAGCAGGCGAAGCTGCTGATCGTGGACGCGCGCTCGTACGCGTCGGCCGTGACGAACCGCGCGCGCGGCGGCGGCTGCGAGTGCGCGCAGTACTACCCGCTGGCCGACATCCAGTTCATGAGCCTGCCCAACATCCACCACGTGCGCCGCAGCTTCCAGCAGATGCGCGCGCTGCTCGCCGACCCCGCCGACCAGACCAAGTGCGTCACCTCGCCGTTGTTCTCTTTTAAAAATTACATTTATTGCCAAATAAATATCATTAAAAAGATAATTATTCAAAATTACGGCCCATCCGCTATATATTTTATAGCTGTAAGCATACAAGCTAATTAATCATATAAAGAATGTGCCTTGCCCGCCTATTTGGTCTGCTTATAGCTTTGTTACGTATTTTAAAATGAACGATGACATGCAATATGTTACAATTTTGGAAACCGTATTACCTTAGTGCACATGAATATACTTACTTTTTTATATTCATAGTAAACCATATATCTACTTCCGTACTTATAATACCTCGTAATCAAAACAGTAAAAATTATATTGAAGCTTTATTTCAATATAAAGCAATTTAACAAAAGTGGAATCCTAATAAACGAGCAGTGTCATTGACATGCGGGTCACGGGTGGGACAATAAGAGTGTGGGTGTGTCGTCAGCTGGCACAGCAGCCTGGAGCGCACGCTGTGGCTGCAGTACGTGGCGGGCGTGGTGCGCGCGGGGGGCGTGGCGGCGCGCGCGGCGGCGGCGGGCCGGCCCGTGCTCGTGCACTGCTCGGACGGCTGGGACCGCACGCCGCAGATCGTGGCCACCGCGCAGCTGCTGCTCGACCCGCACTACCGCACGCTCGAGGTACTCGCGAGGCTCGCTGATGCCGTCCCCTCCTTTCAACCGAAAGCCTAACGACGCTTACTAACTTTTCATTTCATTTACACACCTTTGTTTTACCATTTTTATTGGTCCACTGCTAGACCGGGTCTCCTCTCATAGTGAGAGGGATCGAGGCCATAGTCTACCACGCCGGCCGAGTGTGGATTGATACACTTCGCACACTTCAGAAAATATTCATACGGAACACTTGATAACATCTCTAAGGTGTGCAGGTTTCCTTGCGATGTTTGCACACTCGTATTACCGATTAATTAATTCGCAACGGAGGCGTGTGGTTAACAACGGTTCTTCGCAACCACTACTATAAGTACGAGGAAGTCGTATTGTGAACAATACAAACCTGGAAATGACTAAACTCACTTGTAGTACTTACGTAGAACACTCGTGTAATCTTGAGGAATATTTCTGTTGTACAAAAATATAATTCGATTTAAAATAATTCAGTTGCTAATAGAAATAAAATTCCTTCAAAAATTCAATATTGCAATTTTGATAGTGTAGTATTTTCTGAACATAAAAGTCATAAAAATATGCAGTTTATCAACTGTCTGTTTTACCATAATACCTGGGAATTGGATTAATTATTAGCATTTTTTCTCTCATATTGCAGGGCTTCAGAGTGTTGATCGAGCGAGAATGGCTGGACTTCGGTCACAAGTTCGGCGACCGCTGCGGGCACCAGTTCGGCCCGGAGGACCCCAACGAGCGCTCGCCCATATTCCTGCAGTGGCTCGACGTTGTTTACCAGATGATGGTGCAGTACCCGTGCAGCTTCGAGTTCAACGAGGCTTACCTTGTCAGTGTTGCTTTACTTTTTCTCTGAACCTCCTTCGATATTCGGCCGGTGTCGATGTTATTTTTATACTTAAAAAGTTTAGACTTGCATTAATAATAGTACTTTTTCAAATTCTCTTGTAACCTTCCGTTATTGAAGTTGAACTAAATAATAAATATTCCTTTCGTCCTAAACGTCCTTCTAGTGCTCATTCAGAGCCAATAAGCCTTTAGAATTGCCAAATCGCTAAAGGATATCGCGTTGTGTTGTTATCAGGTCTACGCACGGCTCTGTCGCAGCGAGTGTTAAAGTGGCTACGTACTTTCATTGCAGATAAAGCTAGCGACGCACGTGCACTCGTGCATGTTCGGCACGTTCCTGTGCAACTCGGGCCGCGAGCGCGCCGACAGCCGCGCGGCCGACGCGGCGCACGTGTGGCAGCTGCTGCGCGCGCCCGCCTACCGCAACCACCTCTACGCGCCGCACCCCGACGACCAGGTACCGCCACCCTCGCCACATCCACCGCACGCCACCGGTCACCCGGCGCCAAGGGTTATCATTGTTCATCCCGATGTGTGCGATAACCATCAGCGGAGCGCCCGAAACATACTCGAAGTCCTTCGACATGTTAGGGTTTAGTTCTAGGAAACAAAAGAGGGTAATCAATGAAAGCCGACACAGTGATGGCTCGTAGTGACCCGCGCGTGTATCCACAGACGATCTGGCCAGACAGCAGCGTGCGGGCCATGCAGCTGTGGGCCGGCATGTACTGCGGCTCAAGGGAGCGCGAGGCGCCCCGCGAGCCCCCGCGCGCTCCGCCCCCCGACGCCGCGCCGCCGCCCGCCGCCGGTACGTGCCACCCGGGCGCCGCTCTCCACCTTCGCACACAAATTTCTATACCCCGATGTTGCAGAAACACACAATTTGCAATTCGAAATGTAAACTAATTGCTCAGTTACTCTGTAAGAACATTTATATACAAAAATGTTTACTCACAGTAGTTCACTCAAAACAGTTTCGAAATGATATAATCAATAAAAGTAGTTTTTTTTTCATAGTACATTTCAATAATCGAAATGAACAAATGTGCACGATTTGTTTTTAGGATTGATGACAAAGACGAGGTCCTGTGATAACCTGCTTAATGAGGGAGAGAAGAGAACGGCTCAGAGAAGGTGTAGCGACCCCAGCTTGGCGCCGGACGTTATGTAAGCACAGATAGTGAGCCTAGCTATCATATTTATGAATTCATATAACTTTGCTCATTCCTCACTCCAATATACAAATGTAAACCGCCACCTAAACATTCTTATTATTCAATGAGGAATTCTGTGTATGATGCAGTGAAAGCCAGATCCTTTGGATTTCAGTCTATATGTTGTATATGTTTTCAAAGGTGTGTGAAGTCTTCCAATCCGCACTTTGATCAACGTGGCAGACTTCACTTAAAATATTCTCACTATGAGAGCAGTGTGTGTCCTGTGTCCAGTAGTAGAACAATGTATAATAGGGTTAAAAAAATGGACGATAACCGGATTATTAGGTGGCATTCTG
This sequence comes from Agara michaeli, assembly GCA_018245675.1. Classification (NCBI taxonomy): domain Eukaryota; kingdom Metazoa; phylum Arthropoda; class Insecta; order Lepidoptera; family Hesperiidae; genus Agara; species Agara michaeli. The sequence goes on along the minus strand of DWDX01001880.1, from coordinate 1,481 downwards.
TTCGTAGGAAGCTATCGTTGGTGGTAAACGGCGGTGTGAACGAGCGGCGCGAGTGCCGCGGCCTCACCGACAGCTGCGTGGACGAGCTGCCCGCCGCGCCCGCGCCCACCGCCCCGCCCGCGCCGCCAGCCCCGCCCACCCTGGCCGCGCCGCTCCCGCTGCCTGCGCCGCCCGCCCTCGCCCTGCACTCCGTCGACCGTGACCAGGTACTTATTTCACATCGAATCCTTCTGTTTTTAGGTTATCTTTAGTGGGTGCTTAATGATGATAGAGAATTTTAGTAGACAACAAACTATAAACTATTCTACATCAATACTTAGGCTTATGAATGATGCATGTAAATAAACATTTGCAGGTTGACGGTCTTCGCGCGGAACACTTCGAAGACGGCGTCACTCGCGACCTGGCCAGCAACTCGTCGTCGCTGGAGCGCGAGCTCGCCGCGCCGCCCGCCCCCGCGCCCGCGCTCGCCTCCGCCGCCGCGCCGGCCCCCGCCTCGCCCGACGAGCCCGCCGTCTTCCTCGGCGACGCTTATACCGACGTGCTCGGCATGGCCGACGTGAGCGACTTCTCACTTTCCGAGTGCAATTAGCATCTTCGCACGAACTTTGCAAATGTCGTATTCCAATATTTGACATGATGCTTACACATACGCCGCTCGAAGCATTTCTGGGTTCGATTCCCAACCATTTGGACATTTCCTTGAGAGTAAATAGTACATTACAGATTTTTTTTATGAGTATATAAAGTGTCTGTTCGTTAGTTTAATTCTTTTTTAATTATACTTGAATCGCATTCGATCGCTGATAACTTATACAGTTAATAATAGTGCTAGACAGATTTTGCTGTACGAATTGCAGACTAGCTACTGGCCGGTATCGACATAGCGAGTTAATAATAAAATTGAATCTGAAGGGCACAAATAGAATTATATCCATACAAATATGTTTTAGAAATTCCCATGTGAAGTTGTATTCTATCTAGTATTTTCCTCTAACAAAAAAAATATGTGAACCCAGGCGGCACGAGAAGTAGGACGAACGCGAAATATTAGCATCACATGGCGGTCCATTTCCGAATCGAGTAACCAGTCTTCGACCGGCTTCGACATCCCAGAGAGTTCCCCGCAGGCGGCCGCCGCCGTGCACGAGACCTCGCCGCTCGACAACCATAACTCCACCGTAGGCGACGTCGCGAACCACAACGTGCTGGCCGAGCTCACCAACCACAACAGGAACGTCACCAACGGCACACACAACGGGTTGGAAGACATCGCCACGAAGTTTCTGCAGGTAGATTTGAACGGTGAGTTTAGAGTTTTTAGAACATGTTGTTTGATAACGTCAGGCTTTTTAATAGTTCGTTCGTTTTGTAAATGTTGCGTAACAATACGATATAATAATCCATTGGTGCGTCTGCGTCCGCAGGTGGCGCGTCGTCGAGCGGCGCCAGCTCGGAGAGCGAGGATGAAGGCGAGGGTG
>DWDX01001879.1:0-16884 GCA_018245675.1 Agara michaeli | reverse complement strand
GATGAAAGTTTGTATAAATCTTCTTAGATTTTACTTAAATTCAAACGCGGACGAAGTCGCGGGCACAGCTAGTTTATTATAAATGTAAAGGTAATAGGAAACTTAAAGATTTTTTTGACACTAGCTGAGATATGTATGTGTGCCTGTATATAAAAATGGATTATATTTTTACACTCTTTGTTCACCAATTCCTCGTAGCTAAATGTACTACTGCTTTTTTGTGTTGTGTCTCCTCAATATCAATTGTACATTAAATTTTACACTGAAATCAAATGTCAATGTGTACATGTGTTCTACACCCATTTCGGTTACATATATGCGTATAGTTAATTATAGATTGTATTCTCGTGAACATTTTACTATTTATTTATACATACATAAATAGCGTATTCAACTGATAAATTAATTAGCTAAGAGAAGCTTAGTAGAAAACAAGCTAATCTCCGAGCATCTGTCAGTGAAATGTCGCGTGAAATTGTAACATTATGGAAAATATGCGACGAAATAAACCAGTGTTATACTGGTTTAACAATGTGAACCAAACCTAAAGCTGTAGAAGTATACCCAACTGTGTTTGCTCACTTACTGTAATCTCTTGTTCCAGATAATTTCCTGCACTACTACGTGATGTTTTCCCAATATCGTGTGAACACTCTGTGTATTAACCATAATGCGAGGAGAAGCGCAACTAATCTGGAATGTCTTTCTATTTGTGGTTTAATTTCTAACAACAGGTAAAGGTTAAACTTAATAAAAATATAACACAGCGGTGGAATAAAACGTAACCTGTTCATATTATGAAAACTTTATATATTGTTAATGTAATTAATATACAAATAACAAACATTTGAACATTAATTCGGTTTTCATTCATTGTGATTTTAATTAACATGATTCGTTACGAATTAAAGAAGTCAATATCGCGTTGACAATCTGATTGACTTTAACTAAGAATCAATTCAGTACCAATCGGTATTATAATTTAAGCCTAAACAGTCCCGATATTTGAAGTTATAAGAATCGGGTAAAACTGCAACGCGGCCGTGACATATCTCGGGCTCCTCATGACTCGCTCCCAGGAGATCTCTTACGAAGAATTACCTGTAAATAAGAAAAAACAATACCGTTAATTTACAGCTCTGGACAGTTGCCAAACATTTCATCCAGTGGTCTAAGTTGGTCTAGCCGAAAAAAGAACGAAGCGAGCAGACATTTAGACACCCGATGTTCTCCTGATCGGTCATCAAGGGAACTCGGGAGATAGGGCTTAGGTGCGAATAGACAATATAAAACCCATTTATATCCTGTCATCGTGACGCAAGAGGCGTGCCAAGGCGTTTTCCAATACCCTCATTTATCACACGCTCCTTGACGTAATGAGACGGATCTTAACCACTCAACGCACGCCCGAAATACTTTGAATTCATTATCAATATTTTGACTGCTCTCTCTTTACCTAACAGTTCTTGAATGTTGTCTAGTAATTTACCCGTATCTTATACAAGCACGAACTTATCATTTAGGATTAAAATTAGACATTAATAGGCTTTTTCGTGAAATTCTTAAGCTCTCTTAAAAATAAATGACTATTCGGTGGGTTGAATTGAACAGATTAGGGTCATAAATATGTCTGTTGCCGAAAACGTTTAAATAAAATATATTGCATAAATAAAACATCTAGCGAACAATTACATAAACATTGAAACCGTTAACCTTTTGAAACAATTTTTCGGTGGGTAAGTGTGATAAAAAAGATGGATAGACGGAAAATAAATAAACATCTTAACGTGATCTGTCAAAATCTTCACGGTTCGCTCGTCCATCAAGTGTAGCTACTTCAGCTAACAAAAGGTAGATTATTATAATAAACATCAAAAATGATAATTAAGTATAACAGGATACTGAGAAAAAAAATCGGATGCCTACCAGCACCGTTATTTATAAGTAAATCAATTAGTGTCAGAAAATAAATCGTACTGTACACTATAATTAATAACAAAGTACAAAATAAAGTTAGTCATAAAGAATAACAGTGGCGATTATGTTAATAGAAAGCTAAGAAAGTCTTTGTGTTGATAAAAGAGCGCGAGGAAATGTAAAATGTAAATTGAATTGAAACCGAGAAAAAGGGACCGTAGATGAATATCAACGCCACAAAATGAATACCTGGATTACCTAGCAAGTCGAGCTCTTATTTGTTTCCGACGTTATACAGAACATTAACGGTAGCCGTTAGCTTTGCCACTCGAGCACCTAAAAATAACCCGGTACAATCGCTATCTGTGAAACTACTGTAGGTACAAGACATGGCGTAACAGAAATAATAAACTAAATTGAGAATATAATTTACTGTTCCGTACGCTGATTTATTGAACGGCACACATATTTATAGCGAAGTTCACGCACCTATTGCACAAGTGAACGTAATATAACCGGTGTGTATTTTAGTAGTAAGTATCAAGTGCTCACTACCAATCAGTTTTAGACATTGGAAAATAGCGAGAATTAGCACTGGTCACATGATGGTCGCTTCGGCCAACTGGGCTATCGTTCGCTGACGCACGTGTCGGAAAAATAAATTTAAATAAACCATAACAATATACCGGTTTGTATTTTAAAAGAGCTCGCTCGTCTAAAGCGTCGTAATAACATAATTCTTTTGAATCAACCGCGGTTCGGTTTCCATTAACCATTACAGGCGCGATGTTACGTTTTTTTTTTTTTTATTTCGGTTCGCGGCTGTGGCAATGCTTGCTAATTATTGTTCTCCGACATTCTATAATGTGAACTATCTTCTAAAATGTCGCTTAATTATCCGTGTTTAACAAAAAAATGCCCGGTCATTATCAATTAGTTAATGAAAAATACTTGTAAAGAGATTAATATTTTTTCTATTTAATATTACGGTAGATTATGATCATAATTATATTAAACAATTCAAGGGTAAGCCTAGGTTTTGAATCGAGTAATTACTAGTAGTTAACGAGTTATCGTAACGAGCTATATGGAGTGTAAGCGTAGTATGGTCAGTCCTTACTAGTTGGCAATAGATTAGAGTTTATCGGTGTAGCATGATAAAATCTGAGAGTCACGCGGTGTGAAGCGAATAGGGTTGCCAACTTTTTTACGGACAACTCTTTCAGAAGTGATGTCATATCAAAGAGGTTATTGACTGAAGATTTTCTTTTCATAAAACACGAACGCGTGTAGTCAACTGATATTTTATTAAGAATTACAATAGTATTTCTTTTTTTTGGAAGATTATTTTAGACTTCGTTTGAACACTAAGAAGCGTAACGCGCTCTAAACCATCATGTTTGGATATTAATACATATGTACAACTATAGGTACCAACATGCATTTGGAACTTCGTAAATATTTACAAAATGGAGGCTGCCAAACGAAAGTAGATTATATTTGTCAACCATCACACAGTACAATGGAAATCCAACGCTGTGCAGGATCAGTATGTCACGTAGGTAATAAAACTAGTTAAAGGCTTATGCAATTTTGACAATACACGAAGTCAGTTCAAACAGTAGATGAAGATGCGACCCACTCATAATATACTCACATAAAATTAGACACCTTATTTTTAATCAGTTCATTAAACATATGAAAAAATAATAATCATTATCAATATAAAGATCAAACGAGCGCATAGTCTGTTCCCACTGACACGTAAAAGAAGCATTTATAATAAATAGTAAACTGTAGTTTTTATAGACGCTCCATTGCCACCAGACGATTGGCAACCATAGAAATGACGTGCGCGGTGCGCGGGCGCGGACTACGCGCGCTCCACGCTACGCTACGACACAAGGTGACGACGGACTCGAGGTGATCGGCGCACACTATAAATCACGGAACATTTCGCGCCATCGTCTTGCTGCGGGCAAGCGTAACACCAGAGTCGCATATTTCGTTTTTACCCAATTGTATGTTAATTAAACTGATTCATTACAATACAACATTGAATATTATAACATTTTCATTTTAACTTCTGTTTGTGCACTGTAAGCATTTCGAAACTAAACAAAAGATTTCACTTCAGCTCATTAAAACTTTAATGTTTAACGTGAACGATACGAATTATGAAATTAGCTCACACTCAGATAATGGCTGAAACCCTTTTAATATACAATCACTGGGCACATTAAATTTGCTACTAGCGGTTATCCCACCAAGTGCCATTTGCAATTAAAGTAAAAGTAAAAATCCGTTTAGTTACTTATCATGCTAATTTGTTAACGTATCTCTTAAGCCTAATTAATGTCCATTCCATTTTCGCTGTAGATTGATTATTACCTTATTTAGTAATACCTAACATTGACTTGAAAATAATTCATTAGATCTTGGTACATACATTTTTATACCGTTATATGATTTTTGATAATTATGCGTTGATTTATAAACGTTGACTAGACCAAAAACAGAATCCATGGGACTAAGTAATTCATGAACTTCGTCATAATACCAGCGTGAAATACCTCCAAACGACTAAGTGATAAAATCAATAGCACTGTAATTATGACTAGAATGTTTTCATCTGAAATAATTAATCATAATGTATTTAACAAAATTATAAAACACATTTAAATGGTCATTTACAAAAATTATAATACAATTAAATAATAAAGTAATTTGATAAGAAAATGATAATTATGAAGTCCTTGAATGCAACGAAATGACTCGACATTAGTTATCATTGTATTTTTATTGGGTTTTTTGAAATACACATGCGTTGTGGTAAAAATACATCATATCATTCTTTTTTTTTTAATATTTGGAGAGTAGCGAACGAGCTGGCAGCAGTCACGAGTGACCACTCCCGCCCATGGACATCTGCAACCGACCTCTGATAGGGCACTAGGGATGGGAATGTTAGTGTGAATATAGTTAATAGGTGTTAATAGGAATTAGTTGGTGAGTATTCGTTAGTAACAGGAATGCAGGAATGGGACTGTTAGTAAAATTAGTCCAGTTAGTATTTGTTGATGTAAGTGCAGTTAATGTTTGTTAGTATCCGCCCTATCAAAGGTCTGTCACAGATGCGTCACTACTCAGGAGGACTGAGATGGTCGCCTCTAGTATTCATGTGGACCGGCATCCACACCCTTCAAACCGAAACACAAATTGTGAAAACAATTGGTTCACGGCAGAAATAGGTGTGGCGGTGGTACTTCCTCGGGCGAACCGTATACAGGTTCTACCACCTCCCAATCTATCACGCATATGGCTAACAATGCGTTAAAAGTCGTACGTTGCTATAATGAAACTAATCTGGATGAGTATATTTATCATGGTTGTCTATTCTAAACAACGAAACGAAACATTTGTCATCGGCTACTCGTCATTCGCGACTTCGCTTCACTGGATTCTATTATCCATTCCATTCCAAAAATAACCACGCACGGATTGCGAAATGTGCTAACGAGGTTTTAACAAGCTTTAAAAAAATAATTTACACTCTTCAACACTGTTCAAAGATCATCTGTTGACGTAATGTTAATCTACAATATTACAAATAATTTAAATGTATACATGCATTTTTATAGAACACTAACTTTTTTTTAAATTATGTACGCTTAATGTTGTCATTTGAGAACATAATAAAAAAAAGTTCGAAAGCTTCAATAAAACCTAAATGCAGTAATACAATTGTAGGCTATAACAACAGTATCTCGTATCGGCCCGTATCGCATCGCAAACAAATAAAGAAGAACAACAGAGTATCTACCTATCATTTGTTTTGAAAAATTTCAATATCCACGCACGGAAATAAAAGGATTATCTAACTGCAACGAAATGCATTAAAACGATGAAAACATTCCTATTTAGGTAAACAATAAACAACAGTTTGAATTCTATACAAAAAAAAGCAATTGAACAGCGATAAAAGACGTAACATACAAAAGAAAACATGCAGTATTATTTATAATTAAAAAGGTTGACTAGTTTCATATAAAATTTCTTATATTATTAAGTTAGAACACCGATTACAATCTTTGTTTTTTAACCCGACATTGGTTACAATATGTCACCAACCCAATGACCAATATTGTGATTACATTAAAATTAATGTTCTATGTTACAGTTAATTTAAAATACTTTGAGCATTCTCGAAAATGGAACAGCCGAATTGAAACGTTGCCATTTTATGTGCACGTAGAATCGCGTGCATCACCGTGTGACATATTGCATGATACAAATTCAACTATGCTGTTCATTATGTCCACTTACAATAAGTATCTCAGTAGGTATGCGCGTAGGTAGGTATGCGTATGTCATGAGCGATGCATAATGCATCTAAAAAGTTCTTACATCGGGAACTTCTTGGTGCAGACAAAACTGGCCTCCTGGTCGAGTGGTGAGAGACCCTGACAGCAAAACCGGAGGTCGCGGGTTCGAGTTCCACTCAGGACAAACATTTGTGTGACGAGCACATTTGTTTGTTCTGTCTGGGTGTAATAAAAATATCTATGTAAGCATTACATTGTATGTATATATGTATGTTTATCGGCTGTCCGTTATCCATAACATAGGCATTCCATTGTCTAATTTGGGATGAGATAGCCGTGTGTGGAATTGTCCCCAGTTATTATTATTATAATTTTAATAGGTTAATAGTTCTAGGTAACTAAAATGTAAAGAACCTTTCTTAAAGTAGATACTTAAGTATATTCAATGGGTGGATTGTTGACTTTATTCATTATAACTACTACTGCTACTACTAATCAGCCCATATCTCCCCAATTCTGGGTACAGGCCTCCCATTTCTTGCTGCACTTTTTCATTATAAGCTACTTAATGAGACCCCAATTTAAACCGTTACAATTCAAACAGAATATTTTAATTTTATTTTAATACTATAAAAAAGTATTAATATCAAAGTAACAACGTTTTCATGTCAAGGTAGATCAACCTTGATGTTCGATATATTATGTATGTTATATATTGTGTATTAGTAAAGGATACAAAAATAGTGTGAAAGTAGAGACGTGTCTTAAGATGAAACAACATTTTACGTAACGGTAGTCTGATCGCCTCCTTTATTTTTCCTTTGCATCAATTCATTGCCTATAAAATAAATTTACATACTAGAGACTATCATGAAGCGTTCAAAGGGAAACATAGTATGACTCTACGATAGACGCGATAGATCGCGGTAGACGTTCTTGTACTAGCATCAATAGTATCAAAGAAAGCTCTGCCGTCATTTCAGGAAATATTTAAGGTGTTACCACATTGAGAGCGTGATAACCTACTTATTTACTATACTGCCTCCACACCTTGGATCGATTTTATTTCTATTAGATATAAATAAAATATCTTGTAGTCTTAAAATTTACATTTATTATAGGGTACGTATTTTTTACGAATATATTGCTAACCGTAATTTAAGTAACCTTATACTGAAATTCACTTAAAACTAGTGGCGCAAGAAACAGCGTTTCTTCGTTTGGTAGATATAAATAGTTCAGCGTAATATTCCATCGCATAAGGAACAGAGTTCATTCATTGACAAAACATAGGTATCATTAAAACTTCACAATCCATAATGCAAATATTTCATCGTGACCGCATTGTCGATGTTAATAATTAACGAAATTTGTAAGCTTCATTTATCAACTGCAAGCCACTATACATTATCTCTCATGGGCACGTTACAAAAAGAGATTGACTATTAATCCTATCGGAGCAGAAAATCCGGAGCGGGAGTGCATAAAATATTTCAATGAAAATATTAAACCGCCCCGCACATACCGACACAGAGACAAAAGCATGTAAACAATGATAAAGTCAACACAGATTAAATACGTACTCGTTTTCAGCTCAACTAACTAATTTAAGCTTGAATTTCCGAAATTTTGCAGATGAGAAAGTACCGCTACCATAGGAGACGTGTGTAATTTGTTAAATTTTGTGATTTCAAATTTAAATCAATTCAAATTTAAATTATGTTTTGCGCTGACTCAACAAATTAATAACTCAATCCATAATAAATTATAATTTATAACAATATTTATTGTTATTAATATATATGATTATGGAACTTATGCATTTCATTTTTATTTGGTGGTAACGAAACGGAAACTAGGTACCGTCCTACTGTGATCACTATCCTTATATAGGAATCAAAATATTTGCAGAATAAAAATCCTTTTTCAAAATATCATACTTATATTTTTCTGTATAAAGTCCAAGAGCATTAAAGGTGATTTTCATCAGAACAATATAAAAAGCAGTGTAAAGAAGTAAAAAGAAGGTTTGTTTGAAATTTTCTTAAGCGAATGTATACTTATACTACTTTTTAATAGCTTATTCCCTAAATGTCGTATGTGACTGTTTTTTTGTTCATTTTTTGCAGTGTTATTTGATGAGTAAAGTGTCTATTTCTAATATATTTACATTTTAGAAAATATCACTACTAGGTTTTCACTGCAATTGTAGGTGACCTGGATAGCACGTCTGTCTAACCAACCCGTGTGTCGGAACTTTTTAAAACGCCTTACCCAAGACCCAAGGCAAGGCCTTAACCTTAGTTACTTTACGCTAATAATCGGTAAGGATCTGCTAACGCACCCTTCAGAACACAGAAACGTAGAAATATCAGTATGTTACTCATGTATTGTAATTTTACAGATCGCTTGCAATTTGCAACGGCAAATGCTACAAATGCTTCAATACATACACGAATATATGCGCATGTATATCTAACTACAGTTCTTATTAAAATATTTGCTTCCCTTATTTCTCAGTACGCGATGATTGTATTAATATAATAAACAATAAGCGAAACGTAGCAGAAGTAATATTTTACAAGGCAGTTATTTATTAACGATGGTGAGCCAAATGAGCATCGCGTACTACATTTATTACTTCACTGAATTATATTAGGTCGGTTTAATACGACACATGAAAGCGGATTTGTAGTCGGTCGATGATTTACAAAACAACAACAACTATCGCCGACAATGTATCATAGTAAAATGCGATTTAGTGAAAGTAAATATATTCTAAATACTAAATATAGCAACGTTAGAATATCCCGTAAGGATAGAAATATGGCTTTTGGAGCTCTCTGCTAACCCGGCTAGAGACCTGGCGTGATGGTGTTATAATAATAAAATCTCGTGCCATGAACGCCGCGACCGACAAAGATTTTCGGGAATTAAGCCCGAGGGACGACTAATTTGCTAATTGGGTCGTCAAATATTTATGGCGTTATTAACAGAGTTGCAATGAATGTGTAAAGAAAAAGATAAAATAAGCTAAAAGGAAAAGATAAAATAGGCCACATGCACCAAGGGACTCGAGTGTTGCTGTCGGTCACGCTCCAAGCCCCTCGACGGCGAGAGGCCGGTTTTGCTCAACTGTTGGAACAGTGAACTTGGTGTCGCCTTCTTCTTTATCTACTAGGAAAGACCCCACTGCATGAAAAGTTAAAGCAGAGGTGATTGAAATCACAATATCAATGAATATTTGAAGGTTTTACATGTCTAGTGTTGCAAACGTGGATGATAGACGATCCGGCAACGGTGAATATTCCCTAACAAGTCATGTGTTTGCTGTTTGAAAAACCATACATCCAATATATAAAAGGACCGATTCTAGCCAATGTATAAATGTAACACAATTCTAAAATGCATAAGAAAAAAATTTAGATCACATACTCAACACGCCTTACGAATGAGTGGCATAGTTGGTTGCGCTCCGAACCTCTCGAAGTGAGAGGGCGTCTTTACCCAACTACTGAACAGCTAGACTAGTGTAGCCTCTTCTATCGGTTTAAAGATTTTATTGCTTCTAGTACCTAGTAAGTAGGTACCTATTAGTGGCTTACTGTCAAGTAAAACTAAAAGAAAATAATTAAACACCAATGAACAGCATTGTGAACGTTAAAACTTTGATTTATTAAGTAAATTGAGAAATTCAAATGGATACAAAGTAGATAACGATTTTATATGATATCGCGTGACGGTCACAAATTGTGCACTACGTGTATTTTTAGTGATCGTATGAATATGCAAATATTTCGAACCAATAGCATACTTTAAATGCCATACAAAATGCGAGGTAAGGAAAAACTACAGAATGAATAAAAAATCTAGGCCATGTGCAGCGTCCCAGGAAACTGAAGAAGCGTTGTTGGTCACGCTCCGAACCTCTCCAGTGAAGGAGGATGTCTTATTGAACGGCTGAACGACTAGTTCGTTACTTTGCTCTTTCATTAGCGTAGCATTAATCACTCCTAAAGCGGACAAGAAAATTCGAGTTTTACAAAAATCACGTTTATCACGATAGCAGATATTTCCATTAGACAATACTAAATTGTATTACAATTGACGAACCATATAGAATACAGACGAATGTGTACAATTTTTAAGATTCTTAAGAATACATTATAAGCGAAAATATTTCATTCTTATTTGCTCATAAACGACATTCCATGGAATTTGAAACTTAAAGACATGAACTTTGAAATAGCACTTTTTTCCATTCCATTGCCCAACTAAAGACGGTACGAAGAATTTTTATCCTAAGCCCCTAATACTGGCACAACCCTTTAGTGTATTATCATTTAGATGGTTTGTTTTATTAGTTTGATAAGAATACATGAATGAAACGAAAATGCCCCTAACATGAATAAAATGTCAAATGTAATACCTATTATGAATACGAACATTGAATTTCATGAATAAAATAAAATAAAATCAGAAGAAAAACTAGATATTGTAAGGGAACCGGATCTTAAGCAGAATCTGGGTCATGTGCAACGTACTAAGAAAATGAAGTGTCGCTGCCCGTCACGCTCCAATCTTCTCGACATCTTTCGACAGAGCGGAGGACATCTTGGACAACGTGATCTTGTTAAATATGGTCTCTGCATAAAACTTTATGCAATTATTTATAAATACAAATTTAATTCTTACATTCCTACCGGATTTTAATATTGTCGACATTTTATTTATATTAAATTTTATTTTCCGAGGAGGAGTCAAAACTGTTCTGCAGACAACGTCATAAATTTTGTACGTCTTTCGTTTGCAAATATATGTATATTAGTAGACAAATGACTCTGTTCTAACATTAACAATATATAAGTTACAATTATAATTCCGTCTAATAGTTTAAGAGAGTATTTTTTTCGCAAGCAACAAGCTCATTAAAGTTCTTTCACTAAGTTTACAACGTGTAAAACGCACGCAGACATGGTGAACATAATGAGTGCTTAACATGCACCCGTGAGTTATAGTTTCATACTAGATATCTGATTAGTAATAGTGTATAAAGAACGGTGTCATGATGTCTGCTTGATACCCAACACTCCTGAATGGATTGAGTAACAGCATTTTCTTTCGAATGAATAAAATATTAGAAAATAAAACAGAAGCTAAGAAACATTCATTCATTGTAGATGGTATAAAATTAAAACAATTATTATACATAATATAATATGGGAAAAATGTAAAAACAAAATTATATTAAGAATAAATTAGCATTTAAATTGTTCAAGTATACTTAATCTTAATTCATGAATGAAACGTTTGCTAATTTGAGTTGATATTCAAAGTTAAGCTAACGGGTAATTATTTTACATAACTCTCGAAAGGAACATAGAACATAATAGAACGTATAACAATTATGAGTACTTCACTACATAGTATAAAACCAAGTCGCTTTCCGCTGTCCCTTTGTATGCTTAGATCTTTAAAACTACGCAACGGATTTTGAAGCGTTTTTTTTAATGGATGCAGTGATTCGAGAGGAAGGTTTACATGTATAATAATGTATGCGCGGGACGAAGTCGCGGGCAAAAGCTAGTAAGTATAAATAAATATAATAGATGGTTTTATGAGGTGAATAAAAATTACAGGAAAGAGACCTTATGGGCAACTCCATTGAGCACATATTAGTTCATAGATTCGTTAATTGTCTACATCTCGTTATCGACAAAACTGCGGCCCACAAGCAAAATTATCCAGTAAAACGACAAACTGTTAATTGAATACAGTAGGTACTTACGATTAATGTGTCATTAAATTGAAACGGCCTATTAAATAATGTCGACAATGTAACATAATGACGTGTAATTAAACAATTTTTTAAATAGGTAACGGTTGTGTCGCAACTAACTGGACTGTTAACAAGATTTACTAGTGTTTTAATGGACGCTTTAAACTTTGAGGGCCCTGTCACAGACTAAACGAATAACGACTAGCAAAAAGAAAGTTTTTAATGCATTGTAATTAAGGGCATAATTAAGTTATTATTTCAGTACAGTTTGCCAATAATTTTCACACGGCAAATATTCATGTATTGTTAGAATTTTTATTTAACATTCTGACACTACGATGATGAACTTTTTTACCATATTTTTATGCTCACTACACTGAACCTTGTATTATTCGACTATTAAGAAAAAACTCTTTGTAGACGCAACTTGAATGAGGTCTACCACACTAGTGTGACATACCACAAATAATCGGTCTGCCGATTTTATCCAGCCTATCCTTGATCTATTTACCACCTGCCTGCCGCTTTATAGACAATCTGTTTTTCAATTGCGACTTGAACTAGACTTAAAAGTCCACTAGTTAGTTCAGTTCAGTCATTTTGGAGATTGGTTCGGAAAAACAAATAGTTAGACAAACAAAGAAACAATATCTAGTTTTATAAGGTCGTGTTAAGATCTATATACCTACAGATAACCTAAGCTTAAAACCCTCTTACGAAATCACAATGAAATACTTCAATTGTATTTATGATTAGTCTCGATCCCGCCGAAAACTTTAACAACAATTGATAAAAACCCTTGTTTTTTTTTTAATGTTTTCTATTAGCGGTGGGCTATCAGCTGTTCAATACCATCATTTGCGACGTGAAATGGTGCGAATGCGCTCACGATGCTAGTACACTTCCGGATGATGCGACATATTTCTTTTCATACTCTCAAATGGTAGTCTTTTGACTGTGAAACTTTTGAGAGTAGATGGTCCATCGATGAAATCGTATATCGCTAGTCATGTTGAAGTTTTTCAGTTAGACCGGGCAGTAATAATTTCAAGTAGCGACATGCATGCGCGATGAAAAAACCACGTTGCGAAGTTTACGACGGCGAGCGATTAATGAGGATTTCCGTTACACGATCATATATTATTTGGTAATTTCTGGAGCGTCATTTTATATGTAAATTTTTCACGAAGCCATATAAAATACCAAACAGTTTAAAGATGCAAACGTAATGAAATAACGAACGTGGTAATATATCTTCCGTAAATTGATGTGGTTTTTTTGTGAATTATTCATAAAGTTTATTGAGTTATTTAAAAATAAAAATGAAAATTAATTATGAAGCGTATTTACTTATACATTTAACGATATAGTCGGTTCGTAAAACACTTGACAGGGACGATTAATGAATAATTTCCGGTACAACGTTAGTATAAATAAGAAAATCCGTTACTTTTATAAAGAAACATTTATCAAGACTGTATTGATGAATTATATCTTATATATTTTCTTATTCATTAAATAAAAGTAAAAAAAACAGTAAAGTAAATTACAGTTTTTCTATAATAGTTGGTATTACATATTGTAAACAGTAACTAAGTAACAGAAATGAACCCTTCAGCTAAAGTGTGCAAAATAATATGTGATTTTAATAATAAAAATTATTTCAAAGCTAAGCTCATCTCTTAATTGAAACTCCATTCTGTAACGAGTTAATTTGGCGATAGGATGGTGTTCCCCTAAACCAATCAGGCTGCACTATTAAATCGGGTGCGCGTCGCGTCTACCTTCGTCATTAACTAGCCGGAGAAGCCTCTTTCTTAATTAATGCAATCACGTCGCATTGATTCTCATTCTGCTTACCGTGTAAATATAAAAAAGTATCCAAATAAAACTAACTGTCGATTCACAAATAAAACTACCGTTTCTTATAATAAAGTATATAAAAGGCAACTTTTAAAAGCGGTGTTCTAAAGTCGGTTTGAATTATTTAAGAAATATTTACATTTGCGATACTAAAACAGCCATCAAAGCATTGCCAGAATTAACCGAATACCTTTTTGAAAGCTTACTTCTAGTACCTACCCACTAAGTTAGAGCCCGAATATTTTCACATTGGAGATAAAATATTAGAATATATGTATAACATTTTCTGACTTGTTTTACAGAGAAAAGGTTTAAAACGAAGTTGAGCCAATTAGAATTAAAGAACAGAACTGCAGAGCGCAAACAAAGTTAAGTGTTTGACACAACATCGCAGAGCTTACACCGCCGAGCTTTTAAAACCAGTTTGGAGTAGGTACGGAATTGGTAAAAAATACCATTACAGTTGGGAATTTTTTAAAATCATGAAAACTTAATAGGCAATTTGTTGAGGTGATAGATTAGTCTCCGGATAGGACAGTTATCCGTTAATAGTCATTACGCATCATCATTATCAGGAACCATCAATTAAATATGCATTGTGAACATGTTAAGAACAGTGCAATAAATAATTTTGTAGGGACCCAATTTTATATTTATGTCGTAAGGACGTATACTCATAACGAAACTCTTAAATATGATGCAACGAAATGGATAATAATTTTGTAACAAAGTTATTGTATTAGCTTCAACAAATGCGCATTTTTATATACCGAATCATTTTCTGTTCAATTCTATGCATACGATCTACCTGGCTTTAGGCTCTACACAGGCTCTACAGCGCATAATTCTTAATTATGTATATGATAACAGCATAACAGAATAGCAGAGTTTACATTCTTTCGAATGAAATTCTCATTGCTGATGCTATTAACGTAAATAATTGAATGTAACAACATTAAAAAGACACATCAAACCGATGTTTGACGCTGTTCTTGTTGCTGAAAAAACACGCGAATTCGTGCGCGGTGAATAATTAAATTGTGATGTAAAATTTTTTGCTACATTCAAAAATTCCGTACAAACGCGCCTGAAGGATAAGCCATAAAGTTGTTCGGAGTCCGCGGGAAAAATTCTCAAAACTACTGTGGGATAAAATTCATAACGGGCCCAGCAGTTTGGCTCACCTGTCTCGTCGTACTTTGGAATTTTTAAATTAAATTCTGAATACAGCCGAGTCGACAAAGTTGCGAATTCTTAAAATTCGGTATCGTAATTAATCTTTCGTTTTGATAAACATACAAAGACAAAGAAAGTAAAGTGTGCCGCTTATTCCTTATTAATGGAAGGGATGACGTTAAATCTTGTAATTAATGCAGGTGCTCGTACTGGAGCTAACTTTTCGTGGACCTTCGGCATTAATCGGAAACCCGCTTACCTACTGGTTCGCGTTGCAAATTGTTTTCGTATTAAAAGATATTAACGATACCTAGTACATGACATATACTTAAAAAATGTAATAAAATAGTAATTTTGCTTTAGTAAACATTCTGTTTTATTCGTTGCATTCCTTATTCAATATAATCCTTAACAGCATTTATGTCTTTGACAACAATATTATAATAGGTACTTTATAAGTTGTGCAATACAGTATATAAGAACAATTTACTTCTTGTTATAACCATACTTTAGTTAATAAAGAAATAATCTAAAGACACAGAGGCAATGTAATTAACACATATGTATTTTGAAGTAAATGTGCATTAAACAACAGTTTGCAATAAGTTTAGTAACTAAAAATTCCATTCGAAGAGAAATGAGAAAAAGCCCCATGATTTACAACAATCAAGCGTGTTACATCCGTAACATTTCTGCAACCCGTTTAAAAAGTTTAATTGTTCTTTACCGATTCAATAAAAATGTACACTCAAATAAATAACTACAGAATATGTAAATTTCTGTTCATAATCAAATAAGTATCATATCATAATTGCACACGTTGATCTGAACGATGTGCAAATGGACATTGTAGAACGCACCATCTAATGACAGCCAAGTAAAGTTGTCGTTAGCGAGTGTGTAACTGACCCTTACAGCGGTCTGTAGCGACGTCAGCGGGGTAGGACACCAAACGCACTTCTGGAGTATGTTATTGATTTTCACCGCCCGGTGGGCGGGGCCAAGCCCGTGCGAAAGGGATCACGCGATTGCCCCTCATTAAATCAGAAGAGAAGGCTCTATTTTTCTCGGTTCAGCTCTAATTAAGGACGTACCCATTAACCAACTATTAAAATAGGTAAGTCTGGAGAAAAACAGTCTGAGTGCTATAGTCGACTGAAATACTCAAAGTTCCACTGTTTACATTTATGTAGTTGGAGATCTTTGAAAACGTAGTTTGCTTCCATTAAACTTTCATCGCTAAACTTTTAATAAGTAATATAACATCGAGTATAGTTTACAACTTTTCATATTTATAGGAACTTTCTTCTTTTTCCACTTTTTCGTCTTCGTATCCATCTTATGATAGTAATCGCGATCATCATTTATAGTAATACCGAGCCAAAAAGTCTTAGACCTTTTTATGTAACCTAAAACATAACTAGACCGATACTATACTCAAGTATGATTTGATTTCAATTAATGCTGAGGACTACCTCTCTATAAACAATCCAATGAAAGCTCTCATTTAGATAAGATTAAATACATATAAACAATTTAAGAACATATTGAACAGAAGAACAAAAATTGCACAATTTAACATTACATGATCGTATAACCGTATAAGTGTACCTACGCATAAATTACATAAGATACCTGCCGTTTAAATTATTTTTTTAGGTAATAGTCATATTTTATATAGCTACTGCATCTACATTTGGGTGATTATTATCTATACTAATATTATAAAGCTGAAGAGTTTGTTTGATTGTTTGTTTGTTTGAACGCGCTAATCTCAGGAACTACGGGTTCGAATTGAAAAATTATTTTTGTGTTGAATAGTCC